>CABFVZ010001459.1:7270-17783 GCA_902151445.1 Timema monikensis
TTTTTTTTTTTTTTTAATTTTGAATTCCCTAGAAACTATTTAGACTGTTCTTCACCTGATTTTTTTTTTCTAAAATCAGATGTTTCTAAAATCTATTTAAAAATAGTCTTCCACCAGCAAATTTTTAAAATTAGATGGCCTTAGAAGCTATTGAAAGTTATCTTCCCCAACAGATATTTGAAAAGTAAATGCTCTTATAAGCTAATTGAAGTGGTTTAAAAATATCATATGCACATAGAAGCTATTTGGAGTGTACCCCTACGGGTATTTCTTTTAAAACTAGGGTGCATCTAGAATCCATCTAGAGTGATACTCAACTGAAAACTTTTGAAAATTATATACCTTTTGAAGTTATCTGAAGTGGTTTTTCCCTGGCAAACTTTTGAAAAGTGAAGGACTATATAAATTATTTTAGGTTTGATACAAGACCATCTTTAAGATTCATATTAAAAACTTTGAACATTTTTGGAAGGAGGGTGGGTTTTAAATGTTATATATAACCTTCCCCACAACCTCTGCGCCCATGGACTTGGTCTTGTTATTCATGTATATCACCTTGTTGGAGGTTGGTTCCGTTATTCGTGTATAACAATCACCTTGTTGGAGGTTGGTCTTGTTATTCATGTATATCAATCACCTTGTTGAAGGTAGGTCTTGTTATTCGTGTATATCAATCACCTTGTTAAAGGTTGGTCTTGTTATTCGTGTATATCAATCACCTTGTTGGAGGTTGGTTCCGTTATTCGTGTATATCACCTTGTTGGAGGTTGGTTTCGTTATTCGTGTATATCACCTTGTTGGAGGTTGGTTCCGTTATTCATGTATATCAATCACCTTGTTAAAGGTTGGTCTTGTTATTCGTGTATATCAATCACCTTGTTGAAGGTAGGTCTTGTTATTCGTGTATATCAATCACCTTGTTGAAGGTTGTTTTATTTTTACTGCCAAGAAGGAACCGACGATACATTCTTTCTTTCTGTCCCCTGTTATTTACAACGCCCAGACTGACCTGGCTGGCTACTGGGCATGTTTAGTCGAGGTGGCCTCCACAGGATAACAATAGCTTATCCCCATTTCTTCTTGCTTGCAGTTCCTTTGATCCAATATCTTCTCGCCTCTTTGCACTCACTAAGTGATTTTACCTCCTCTGCCAAATCAACAACTTGGTTACTTATAGCCATATGACCACAAGCCTGGCTTGCTTAAGGGTTGCCGAAACTATAAACTAAAAGAAAACTATTCGTTAAATTCTTAGTTATTGGATGATGCGTTCCAGTCTTAGAGTGCCCAGGGATCTATATAAATACATAGGCCTATTTTGTGTAGAGCCGGGTTTATATCTATGCAGGCCTCGGGGCTGTACAATTTATAAGTCCCAACCATAAACAGATAGCTTATTTTTTCTTTTCAACTTTTAGACATCATTTCTTTTCTTCACTAAACTAACTGCTTAATGTTAAAGGTACTATTTAAATTAGGAAATGCTATCATAATAAATTAAGATTTATAGTTCCATATGAAGCCGCTAGACTCACTGTGATCTAGCATTGTTTATGTTTTTAAAATCACAGTCTGTAATAGTGACATTTGTAAGTAAATATTATTCTGTCAAAAATAAAAACAAATTTATATACCATCGTAAGTAAAAATGTATTTATTTTTAAGATCTCACCATGACTTCTATCGATAGAGCCAAAAGAGTTTGTTTTTATTTAAACAGTTTTTGGAGACCCCGGGGCAATAGCCCCTGTCGCATCCCTTCCCCCCTACCCCGTTCTCCGTTAAATTCGGGCCTGTATTTGTGAACATCAACGATGGGCTCAAGTGTAAAACTATCCCCTTTTGTTGTTTATTTTGACCAGGACAGTTATTGATACTATTATATTCTGACAAAACCTTATTTTGCCACCCCATGCAAAATTTTCAGTTTTAAGAATTTTGTGGGTAGTTAGTTATAGAACTTAAGTAAACAGTGTGCGATGTTTCAACTTTGTACATTATCGGGAAGTTTGAGAAAAACTCTGGATGGACAGACAGACAGACACCTTATTAGTGGGTTTGCTAATGTACATAAACAATGTTCCGCGCGAAAGTTGATGATTCAAGCAGGGTAGTGGTGTCGATCTCTTCATTATTATATGGAGAATCAATATTGAGATAGTGGGAGCTTACCACTGGTAGCCGATTAAACTTAAATGCAAAATAAAAATAAAAATGGCCACCACTCTGCTGTAACTGATAGCGATTTTTCCTGTTTATCTCGGAAAATACAAAGTGTATGACAAAGTTACGTATTACAAAAAATATTCCTTATGAAATCCTACACAAAAAATGTTCTTGGTTTTTTTTTTAACGAGTGACCATTAACGAACTATTTTATAGTATATATCAATTTATTTCTCGAAGTGATATTAACATTATGCTTATATGGTAAACTACACTGTAGCCAAGCTTTAAAAATTGTTAGTTGTAACGTCAGTACTTTATTTATGTAATGATACTGTTTTGGACCCCTCTCATATATTCAAAAAATCATGGATGAAGTGTATTTTTCTTTAAAGAACTGACCCGCCTCGGTGGCGTATTTGGCTAACGCGCTTGTCGTGTTGAGCTCGACTGCTGAGGACGGGGAGATCAAGGTTCGAATCTCGGTCGGGTGAACTGGGGTGGTTTTTCCTAAATGGTTTTCCACTCTCCCTCCACGCAAATGTGGGTTCACTTCCTCTAATTAAACCTTCCCAATTCATGATCCATTAGCGTAATTAGTACTTAAAGCGTATAACCCGAACGGATAGTAAGACGCGGTGCTAAATATTATTATTATTATTATTATTATTATTATTATTAGACTATTATTTAAAGAACTGTATTTAAAGTTTCCTTTTAATACTTCATCCATGGAGAATCACGCGTTTTCAGAAGTAATTTCAATGTATTGCGCTTTAAAACTTTCTTTTTTTAAAAGACTAACTCCGTTGTAATTGAAAAATCATGTGGCATACTGGCTCCCTTTACCCAATAGAAAGCTAGCCTTCACAACATCAGGTTAACAGGAGTTTTTCCATTAGTTACTTTTAACACTGGTGACAAGGGGTCCAAGAAACAAGGGGTAAGTCATATATAAGCAGCTTGTACGCATAATATCAGACAGTAACATAAATCTACACAGCACACAGTACTCAGAATACAGAAAATAGTTATCTTGACACATAAAAATAATATTAGCACAAAGAAACTGTACCACTTTAATACCAAATCTACAGCACTAAAAGTGTAATCATCTAAATAAATCATGTGCAACATTAAAATTCTTACTCATTTCATAACAATAAGAATCACATATAACCAGATCACATAACCGTGTACAAGCGAGCAGTAGGGCATACACGTGTCGTGATCATCATAAAACTGGATATCGTCCATATTTGCATCATCAACAAAAATCCATTAACCGCTATAATTATGCCCAATCGCGGGCCTGTATAATTATAATTGATGCCCAATTGCGGGGCAAATATCATAATAAAATAATATATCATTATATTTACTTATTCAATCAGTAACATAAATTTGTTTGTTTTTCAAGATAGTCTGTATAAATAGCCTGAATGAGCTTGAATAATGAAATGGGTGCTGTATATCAGTGTAACTTGGCGAAGAAAAGGAAGACAAGCAATGAACCTAGTTGCTTCCTATGTAACTCTTCATTGTCTGAAAAACTAGTATCCCAACTAACAAATGACAGTCACAAGAAACTTGTTGATTGTATAACTGAACGAAAATATAACGGTGACAAACAATTTGAAAAATAATAATACAGTTTGACAGTGATTTCAATGTAAATTTTATGCAAAATAGAACATTTCATAGCATAGGTCGTGTTATCGTATGACCCATAAAGAGAATATTGAATATTATTATTATTATTATTATTATTATTATTATTATTATTATTATTATTAGCACCGCGTCTTACTACCCGTTCGGGTTATACGCACTTACGCTAATGTGTAATGGTAGGGTGATTGTGAGATGAAATGAAGGACCTACAGTTTAACGTGGAATCCGAACCACGGTGGCGGCCTGGCATTCCACACATTCACAAGATGTCTTGTCAGAGGTGAAGGAAGGGTTTGGAAATCAGATAAATCTGTGCCGGGACGGAGGATTGAACCCCGGCCCCCAGCATAGAAGTCTGACACCTTACCCCTAGACCACCAGGTCACCAGTGAATAATAAAAAAAAGTACAATAAAAGATTATACTAGTCATTGGAGGAGGGATGTGCGACTACATCTGAAAATAATTCCATTAAATTTATACGATCTCAAATGAGAAATTATGAAAAAATATTTTTTTTTCTTTGCGACAAACCAGGCTCTAAAATAATGAAATTAAGGAAAGTGTCGACCGATACTGCTGGAAAAAACTTGCATCATGCTGTTGAACTAAGTAATAATGACATTTTGCGAGTACGGCTAAGCGAAGCAGTAGATAAAAATGAGGCCCACACCAAATGTTGGACAAAACATGTAGCTAACGTCTTTCGATCGAAAAATACTGACATAGGACTAAAAGGCGTGAGAAAAAAGAATGAGGTTGCTGCAATTTCAGCATCTGTAGAGTTTATAAATATACCTGAGCATAAGCTGTCTTCTGGGCAAACATTTAGCATCGATGTCTTGGAAGAAAGATATTTGAATATTTGTTCTTCAAACAATGTACAAAATTATGTTATGACACGCAAACAACTCAAAGCTTTCATTAAACTGAACTATCCGACAAAGATATTTAACTCTCTCGTCCGAACCAGGTTAACAAACCGCAAAGAGTTTCAATTAAATGCACCAGAGACAAACTGGTAGCTGAAGCGGAATGTTATGGGGATGAAATTATGAGAGAATTAAATGAATGCTTGAATCTGAAAGTATCATTAGAAGTCACATTCTGAAAGAAAAATCATGGAAATTTGACGATGCTATTCCAGAAAAACTCACAGAAATTATTCCACAAAAAAATTAAAATGTTCTTCAAATTGTGTATTGCAGGAAAAAGTAATATTTATGAAGAAAAAATTGTAAAGGACGAAGACATAAAGAGACAAGCAAGCAATATATCACAGATGCTTATGTCAAACTGTCTTTCTCGAAGACAAGTAGAAAACAAAAATTCTTTAAAATTGTAACACAGCCGAGACTTACCGCTTCAGGTAGTTTGTGGTTTGACCATTCATAATACAACACGTAGTAAATATTTGATAAAACTCATGTATAGCTTAGGGTGCAGTATTGATTACTCACATAACCTGGCGGAACCACACTTCATGATGAGAGACTTGGAGGAATATCATGACTGGACCTAACAAGAGGCAGAACCACACCTTATGATGACTAACCATTTATTAAAACTATTTGTAATCTTTATGGGGGACTGTGGTGTGTTCCATTGTAAGCTGGTAATTTATAAAACAAGAGAATGGGATAAATACGTTACACCATTGAACTGTCATCAGTTGAACTCGGGTCATGTCCACAGATAGGCAACCAACCTATGACTTCAATAATGTAATGGTTGTCACAGCTTTACAAATAAATGGTACGGTGCACCACACAGACTTTCTCTCCTTTTTATACTAAAATAAACACATTTACCAAAAACTCGTAAAAAATATTTATGAAACGATATAATATACATTGTTGCAGAAACACTCCACCAAATAGCCTAAATGAAATAGTTCACATTGTTACAGAAACATTGAGAAAAGAGGAACATCTCTGTCCATCAATTTACTATTTCAAAGACCTAAAAAATATAAATTAGAACTTATTGGTTTTATAAAAATATATTTAAAATAAAATATTATTTTTAAAAGTACTACTACTACTGCTACTACTTTACATTTTACAGTGATGCTTTACCTCGTACCTCAAATAGCTACAGAGATTTGATCAAAATTGGAAATACCCGCTTATGTAAAGTAACCTTAAAGTTATTTTCATGGGAAAATTAAAATGGTCATTCTTAAATGTTGGCTTGCTTCAACTGAATATAATACCTACATGTGTGTACATGTTATGATAAAATACACACCACATACAAGGGGATGGATGGCTGGAGATTATCTCGCTAAAATATATTCAAAAATTTTTATTGGGAAAAGTTACATAGACTGAAACCTCACTCGACTTTCTAGTTAAAGGTTTACTCGTCAAAGACCATCAACCTCACATAGATTTTGAGCGTTTGGTGTTTAATAAAAAGCAAAACATATATTTTTTCCCTTTACACCACTATTAAAACTTTAAAAACTACCCCTCTTCTAACTATATCTATTGTTGAAACATACCACTAAATAAGTAAGAATCAAGTCGTTATTATTTTGAAGTTCAAACCAAAGAGAAATATTTTATTGGCAGATTTACAATCGTACACAAATCATGGTTTTCATGGTAATATAAACAAAGCATTATTATGCAGATGAGCAACAGCTCACACAAAAGGAAAAGCTGGAAATGCTTTAGGTAAATCGGGTTTTCGTTGGAAGCTACCATTTTTGCCGACATCCTGGACCTATAACCTTAAAAATGAGTGTTCGTTTTTCAAAATCGGTTCAGCCGTTTCCTCGTTACCTCAATTAAAGAAAATGGTATCAGATAACAGAGAGAGGTGAAGGCCAATACACAACCACAACATTTATAACGCTTTTACTAACTATTAAAGTTATATTCTTACTAAAAATCATATATTAAATAAAACTTTATTCAAAAATTCATTTTAAATATATAATACCCGTATCTCACTTTTTTTAACAGCCCAAAGACATGCCAGTGTGCTCGGGGTTTAAGGCGTTAAGTTCACTTGAACCGGATTACTGTTGACGAGGTGGTTGGAGTACACATCCCAACTAAATTTATTAGAGGTTGGGGGGAGAGGGGTAGGTTAGCTTCTAATTTTCTCATCCTTCTCTCAGCTAATGCGGTCTAATTTTCTCTTAACAACATTCCTCGCTAAAAAATAGTTTATAACTATGTAAATTTTTAAACATACATGTTTTGTGCCTCCCCCCATTATGTACACACATCTTGAGGGACCCATTGATTCTAGGGAGGTGATACAACAATTTCCAAGAGGGTACGCGACTCGGGGTGGGGGGCGACCCATTTATAATATAAGAAGGCTACAGGGGAAGAAGGGGGAAAGTCCCATTTTAACTCCAATTGAGTTAGTACTGCCATCTGTTAGACACTAATGAAACCTTTCTAGTTCACTTTAGATTATCGTTAAAAGAGGTCTCTGCCATATTTAAATTAATTTTAAAAAAAAGTACTTGCTGGGTTTCTGATCTTGTTTGAGATATAAAACTTCCTGTGCTAAAAAATGTTTGTAATGTGACTTTCATTCTATTCACCCTGTACCCTTCCTGCCTCGTCTTATTGTCCGTTCGAGTTAATGTACCCATTTGGACTAGGAGTGAGGCTAGGTTGAATTTAGAGGAAATGTACCCGCATTTGTGTGAAGAGGAAGTGGAGAACCATTTAGGGGAAACCAACCTCAGTACACTCGGCTTGGATTCGAACCCTAATCTCCTCGACATTGGCAGTCCTGTCTATTGTGAGAGTGATGCGTTAGATCATTTGGCAACCGGAGCGAGTACATTGATTTTTTTTTTAAAAATTTTAGCACCGTGTCTTACTACCCGTTTGGGTTATACACTTAGGATCAAATGATAATAAAAATAAAACTTCCCCCCTCTTTTGGTGTTTAGGGTGTTTTTTTTAGCACCGCGTCTTACTACCCGTTCGGGTTATACGCTTAAATACTAATTACACTAATGGATTGGGAATTGGAAAGGTTGAATTAAAGGAAGTGAACCCGCATTTGCGTGGAGGGAGAGTGGAAAACCATTTAGGAAACACCACCCCCAGTTCACCCGACCGAGATTCGAACCTCGATCTCCCCGTCCTCAGCAGTCGGGCTTAACACGACAAGTGCGTTAGCCAACTACGCCACCGAGGCGGGTGTTTTAGGTGTTCCCGCTGGTGTTTCTTCTAAACCATGTGTTAGTTGATATTTTGATAGGTTTTGTTGTTAATCCAAAATAAAAGTAATAGCAAATTTAGGGTTTCTCTTTAGAAATAGAGCTATTTTTGGTTAATTACATAAATGTAACACATACATAGAAAAACAAATAGAAACTACTTGTTACATGATGGTTTTCAAAATTTGACTTAAGAATTTCAAGAAAAATTAAATTTTGAATTTAAGCTAAAATAGAGCAAGCTAGTAGAAGAATCGCCTTGTGAAAAATGGACACAATTAAATTAAATAGAAAAGTTTGAATAATTACAAATTCTTGCTAACATAATGTTTATGAACAGTATTTATTTACGTGTCATACAATAATTTAACAATCATCTTTATAATCAGGTAGAGTTAATTAAGTTCTATATAAATACATATATAGACTCAATTAAGTGATAAATGACAACTTGGACGCTTAATTTATTTTAATCCTGTGGATAGTCATCACATATTGGTTTGTAATACACATTAATTAAAAATATATAAATACACATATAATACAAAAATATGATAACTTCATATTTCAATGTAATTCATATTTACAACTCATATTTCTCAATGAGTAAGGCAAAATCTTATTTATTCATATTATATAATTGTAACAATAAATGGCATTTGTTTCTAGATTTATATCGAGTAAATATTTTATTTGTGGTGCGTTAGTGATGTTTACTAAACAAATAAGTTTAGATCATACAAACAATGTACATTTTTATTATATTTTAATTAAATATCCATGAAAAGGTGACAAGCCTAGTTAAAAAAAAGTTTGATTAGTAAAGTTGTAAATGAAAGTATTTATAAATATCGTACTTATTAAATATTGGTTCTGAAATGCAAAAATGAATTATGAGGGTAGACAATTTTTTAATTGGTGTGAAATATCTCCCATCATAATCTGTATGTATCTTATATATCACTAGGTTCTGCTTTTATATGTGTATGAAACAAAATTCTCTGTAATCTCAATAACCCTTGTTTTTATCTGAGTGCAAATAAATCTCTTAATAAATTCAGTTACATATATCTGTTTGTATGAGTGTGAAATGAATCTCTTAATAAATTCAATTAGGTATATTTGTTTTTATGAGAGTGAAATCTCTTTGTAATCTCAATAATTCTTGTTTTTATATGAGAGAAAATTAATGTCTTAATAAGTTCAGTCATATCTTAATGTGTAATTTCAGTTATTCTTGTTTTAATATGAGTGTGAATGGATCTCTTAGTAATTTCAGTTATCCTTGTTTTAATACGAGTGTGAATGGATCGCTTAGTAATTTCAGTTATACTTGTTTTAATATGAGTGTGAATGGATCTCTTAGTAATTTCAGTTATCCTTGTTTTAATATGAGTGTGAATGGATCTCTTAGTAATTTCAGTTATCCTTGTTTTAATATAAGTGTGAAGTGAGTGTCCTCCGCCATTAATCAAAACGTGACAGTCTTCTTCTCTGTCTTGACAGTCGTCCTTCGGACCTTGGTGACGGCCGTGTTGGCGTCATCTTGATTCTCCTGAATCATCGCCCGGAGGTTGGCAGAGCGACGCTCTCTGGCGGCGCCCCTTTCTGTCAACGCGTCCATCTCTGTCTCCAGATCCGCTAGCCTTGCTCTAGACTTGCGAGCTCTCGCAACGGCAGCGCTCTCTAATTCTGTGTCGGGAGCCTCCACCGCCCGCACAGCAGACCACTTTGTCAGGTCATTGCCGCCACCTTCTTCTGTCGACGTCACTTTGATCGTCCTCGTTCTGAACACAGTGTCATCGGCGAGACTTCTGCTAGCTCTGTCAATGTCGCTTCTATGGAGACCGA
Source organism: Timema monikensis (assembly GCA_902151445.1). NCBI lineage: Eukaryota > Metazoa > Arthropoda > Insecta > Phasmatodea > Timematidae > Timema > Timema monikensis. The sequence goes on from CABFVZ010001459.1 coordinate 17,159, forward strand.
CGCTGTCTAGCATCTTAGTGGAGTACGAATTGGCGTCCCTTCTAGTGGAGTCTAGGTCTTCCTGTAACACAGGGACATAATACCACTTAATACTTGGCTCTAAAATAGTAACTGTTGTCCCTTCTGGTGGAGTATAGGTCTTCCTGTAACACAGAGACATAATACCACTTAATACTTGGCTGTAACATAGTAACTGTTGTCCCTTCTGGTGGAGTATAGGTCTTCCTGTAACAAAGAGACATAATACCACTTAATACTTGGCTGTAACAAAGTAACTGTTGTCTCCTCTGGTGGAGTCTAGGTCTTCCTGTAACACAGTGACATATTACCACTCAATACTTGGCTGTAACATAGTAACTGTTGTCTCCTCTGGTGGAGTCTAGGTCTTCCTGTAACACAGAGACATAATACCACTTAATACTTGGCTGTAACATAGTAAATGTTGTCTCCTCTGGTGAAGTCTAGGTCTTCCTGTAACACAGAGACATAATACCACTTAATACTTGGCTGTAACATAGTAACTGTTGTCTCCTCTGGTGGAGTCTAAGTCTTCCTGTAACACAGGGACATAATACCACTTAATACTTGGCTGTAACATAGTAACTGTTGTCTCCTCTGGTGGAGT
>CABFVZ010001459.1:20152-32520 GCA_902151445.1 Timema monikensis
ATGTTTTAGTGTTACTCCTGGTAATGTTTTAGTGTTACTCCTGGTAATGTTTTAGTGTTACTCCTGGTAATGTTTTAGTGTTACTCCTGGTTATGTTTTAGTTTTACTCCTGGTTAAGTTGTTGTAGTACTACTAGTAGTGTTGTTGTAATACTTCTGATATTGTTGTAGTGTTACTCCAGATAGTGTTGTATTACTTCTGACAGTGTTGTAGCGTTACTTCAGATATGGTTATTGTATTACTTCTGACAGTGTTGTAGCGTTACTTCAGATATGGTTATTGTATTACTTCTGACAGTGTAGTAGTGTTACTACAGATAGTTTTGTTGTATTACCCCTGGAAGTGTTATTGTTTGCAGTGCGAGAACACTTTTTTCACCTCAAAAGCTCTCCTAGAAGCATTTCTGGAAACTTGGATGCGCTTTATGGAAGCGGCAAACTCTTGGTCAGCGTCGTCTTCAATCTGTCGAGTCGAGAAAGGTTTGGAAGATAGGACCGAGCCGCGACTATCATAGATAGTATCGTACTCTCCCAACAGGTCAGATACCGGCCGTCTCTTGGGAGTGGTGTCTTCGTCAGAAAGAACAGACCTGGAGAACAATGTTACAGTTGATTCTGTGAATCCTACCCATATTCATACTATAAAATAAAGTCATTTTCCTCCCTGTTTCTACTGCATACTATTATAATTCCTCTTTGTTTCTGCTACATACTATTATAATTACTGTTAATTCCTCTTTGTTCTTGCTGCATATTATTATAATTACTCCTTGTTCCTGCTATATACTATTATAATTACTGTTAATTCATTTTTGCTCTTGATGCATACTATTATAATTACTCCTAATTACTCCTTGTTCTCGCTGCATACTATTATAATTACTCCTAATTACTCCTTGTGCTTAATACCTATTATAATTACTGTTAATTCCTCCTTGTTCTTGCTACATTCTACTATAGTTACTGGTCATTCCTCCCGGTTCCTGCTACATACTATTATAATTACTGCTAATTCCTCCTTGTTCATTCAAATTGCACTAACTGATGTTATTTGTTTGGCCTGATGTGTCTGGCCACATCTGAACTGATTGAGGTAGCATTTGTTAAAATGTTTATTACAAACTGTTCATGTAAAACTTAATCTACTCTGTGTCTCAAAAACTTCTATTCGTGTTACAATTATGTTCTGGTTTGTGTCTTATAAGCTAGTGTTATTAATAGATTACTATCGTTGTTTATATCTTACTACATAAGTTCACTCCAAGATATTCTATTTTGTGACCTACAAACTTCTGATCAAATTAAGTTGTTATCTAAAATGGTTTCTTAGAATCTGAGGCTGGTTCCTCAATAATCTGTCTCATATTTATTTCCTTTCCAATGCTGGTGCATTTAAATCTAGTAATATAAGACGACCCATGCATGACCTGATATAGTTGGAAAGGGATTTACCTGCGAACAGAGGATCTAGGTATTTCAACTTGAGGAAATAGGTCACCAGGTGGAGTGGTTAGTCGTGGTCCTGCAGAATACTTCCGGTCCAGTCCGTCAACCATAGGCTTGTAATACCTCTCTCCAATGTCATAGTTGCAGTCATACACCTTGGTGCGCCTGGGACGAGACAGCCTGCTCGACATACTGCCAACATACAGAGAAACATCCAGTTATACACCATGGTGTGCATGAATAACTTAATTAGGAGGCAATATACAGGGAATTACTTCAAAATACAGAGTAGTTGGCGGATTGATCTGGATATAAAGACTAGTTGGTGGCTTCATCTCACTATAAATACTAGTTTGTGGGTTTATCTCGCTATAATCACTAGTTTGTGGATTGATCTCTCTATAAATACTGTTTGATGGCTTGATTTCGCTATAAATACTAGTTGTTGGATTGATCTCTCTATAAATACTGTTTGATGGCTTGATTTCGCTATAAATACTAGTTGTTGGATTGATTTCGCTATAAATACTAGTTTTTGGATTGATCTCTCTATAAATACTGTTTGATGGCTTGATTTCGCTATAAATACTAGTTGTTGGATTGATCTCACTATAAATACTAGTTGTTGGATTGATCTCTATATAAATACTGTTTGATGGCTTGATTTCACTATACAGACTATTTGATGGCTTGATCTCACTATACAGACTATTTTGTGGGTTGATCTCGCTATACATATTAGTTTGTGGTTTGATCTCGCTATAAAAACTAGTTTGTTGGTTGATCTCGCTATACAGAATAGTTGGTGGGTTGATCTCACTATATATACTAGTTGGTGGATTGATCTCACTATACATACTAGTTGGTGGATTGATCTCGCTATACATACTAGTTGGTGGATATATCTCGCTATACATACTAGTTTGTGGGTTGATCTCACTATACAAACTAGTTGGTGGGTCGATCTGGCTATACAAACTAGTTTGTGGTTTGATCTCGCTATAAATACTAGTTTGTGGGTTGATCTCACTATAAATAATATTTGGTGGGTTGATCTCACTATACATACTAGTTGGTGGATTGATCTCGCTAGACATACTAGTTTGTGGGTTGATCTCACTCTACATACTAGTTGGTGGGTTGATCTGGCTATACAAACTAGTTTGTGGTTTGATCTCGCTATAAATATTAGTTTGTGGGTTGATCTCACTATAAATAATATTTGGTGGGTTGATCTCGCTATACATATTAGTTGGTGGATTGATCTCGCTATACATACTAGTTTGTGGATTGATCTCGCTATACATACTAGTTGGTGGATATATCTCGCTATACATACTAGTTTGTGGGTTGATCTCACTATACAAACTAGTTGGTGGGTCGATCTGGCTATACAAACTAGTTTGTGGTTTGATCTCGCTATAAATACTAGTTTGTGGGTTGATCTCACTATAAATAATATTTGGTGGGTTGATCTCGCTATACATATTAGTTGGTGGATTGATCTCGCTATACATACTAGTTTGTGGATTGATCTCGCTATACATACTAGTTGGTGGATATATCTCGCTATACATACTAGTTTGTGGGTTGATCTCACTATACAAACTAGTTGGTGGGTCGATCTGGCTATACAAACTAGTTTGTGGTTTGATCTCGCTATAAATACTAGTTTGTGGGTTGATCTCACTATAAATAATATTTGGTGGGTTGATCTCGCTATACATATTAGTTGGTGGATTGATCTCGCTATACATACTAGTTTGTGGATTGATCTCGCTATACATACTAGTTGGTGGATATATCTCGCTATACATACTAGTTTGTGGGTTGATCTCACTATACAAACTAGTTGGTGGGTCGATCTGGCTATACAAACTAGTTTGTGGTTTGATCTCGCTATAAATACTAGTTTGTGGGTTGATCTCACTATAAATAATATTTGGTGGGTTGATCTCGCTATACATATTAGTTTGTGGGTTGATCTCACTATACATACTAGTTTGTGGGTTGATCTCATTATACAAACTAGTTGGTGGGTCGATCTGGCTATGCAAACTAGTTTGTGGTTTGATCTCGCTATACATACTAGTTTGTGGGTTGATCTCACTATACATACTAGTTGGTGGTTTGATCTCGCTATAAATACTAGTTTGTGGGTTGATATCACTATACATACTAGTTGGTGGATTGATCTCGCTATAAATACTAGCTTGTGGGTTGATATCACTATACAGACTAGTTGGTGGATTGATCTTGCTATACAGACTAGTTTGTGGATTGATCTCGCTATAGATACTATTTGGTGGATTGATCTTGTTATAAGGACTAATTGGTGGATTTATCTTGCTATAAATACTGGTTGGTAGTTTGATCTCGCTGTAAAGACTAGTTGGTAGATTTATATCATTATAAAGACTAGTTGGTGGTTTGGTCTTGCTAAGGACTGGTTGGTGCACTTATCCCTCTATAAACACTAGTTAGTGGATTGATCTTTATGTAAATATTAGGTGGTGGGTTGATCTAGCTGTACAGACTAGGTGGATTAATCTCTCTATAAAGATTAGTTGGTGGATTTATCCCGCTATTACGTTGCATACCAGTTCTTTGCACAAACAGCCTACAAATGCGAGGGAAGTAATTTTATACTATAATCAATGAACGTGTTAAAAAGAAAGTGTTGGAATGGTAATTATCAGGGAATGAATGTTTTTTGGACGGTAACGATCAGGAATGATCGTTTTTTCACAGAACCGATTCAAGGACTCTATTCTCACGCTGTCCTACATTCCCCCAGTCCATAGTGGACCTGGCTGATTTTCTATTTTGAATCCGTTCCAAAATGGCGGGGATGTTTAATCTAATTATAGATCTCGGTACTGGCCTCGAAGAAACAGTTCTGTGAGGAGAGAATATCGTCCTCGCTCAACTTGGTAGCAGTCACTAGAACTGATAGATTGTCAACTGCACGACCAGAAAGTTTTGTCTTGTGGTCACCAACATCGCCGGTAGCTGTGCACTCTAGGTAGTGAAGAATTTGGTTGGAAAGGTCACGGCTCATGCCTCGGCACAGAGCTTTCCCGTGATCTTACAATTTGGCTTTCCCCTCCAAATGAGTTTATTTACAGCATACTTCTTTCCTCACCAAATACCACGATTCAGTCTGGGGGTTCTAGTAGGTTTTAATGTACTACAATATAATTCCAAGTAGCCGAGTAATAGTTCATCAATACACGAGGCCGACACAAGGGTTCCATGCGTCCTAAATGGGACTCAAGGGCCAGAATCACAGTCAGTCTTAGTACGGCTCAATGGAATGGGCTAGTTTCATAGTCAGACTTAGTACGCCTCAATGGAATGGGCTAGTTTCATAGTCAGACTTAGTACGCCTCAATGGAATGGGCTAGTTTCATAGTCAGACTTAGTACGCCTCAATGGAATGGGCTAGTTTCATAGTCAGACTTAGTACGCCTCAATGGAATGGGCTAGTTTCATAGTCAGACTTAGTACGCCTCAATGGAATGGGCTAGTTTCATAGTCAGACTTAGTACGCCTCAATGGAATGGGCTAGTTTCATAGTCAGACTTAGTACGCCTCAATGGAATGGGCTAGTTTCATAGTCAGACTTAGTACGCCTCAATGGAATGGGCTAGTTTCATAGTCAGACTTAGTACGCCTCAATGGAATGGGCTAGTTTCATAGTCAGACTTAGTACGCCTCAATGGAATGGGCTAGTTTCATAGTCAGACTTAGTACGCCTCAATGGAATGGGCTAGTTTCATAGTCAGACTTAGTACGCCTCAATGGAATGGGCTAGTTTCATAGTCAGACTTAGTACGCCTCAATGGAATGGGCTAGTTTCATAGTCAGACTTAGTACGCCTCAATGGAATGGGCTAGTTTCATAGTCAGACTTAGTACACCTCAATGGAATGGGCTAGTTTCATAGTCAGACTTAGTACGCCTCAATGGAATGGGTGGTTACACATGCGAAACGGTCTCATTCCATTCGCAACTAGGTAGTTGTCTTGTATTTAGTATAGCAACGCAATAATTGAGGTGTGCTAAGTCTATGAAACTGGCCCTAAATAAAATGCGCACCGCAGTGGTATTTATATTAAATAAATAAATCTCACAGCCCGCGTGATGAAAAATAATAATAATAATAATAGGGTGCGAAATACTGGACAGTAACAAAGAAACTTAATTTAAAAAAAGCAATTAATCAATATATAAATAATGACCACGCCTCTAATCCCCTAACCCTTTAATAAATGTGTATAAAAATATTATCCCTTATTTCCTTCCTTTTCCCTTCATGTTTTTGGAAGCTTATAATTAAATATCAAAGATATTCGCCGGAAAAGCGACCGCCGAAATCAAAAAAACACACTATTAAAGTGCATATGCTGCTGAGCAAGATTTTTAAAATATATTCTTAATCTTAGATAAAATATTTAAATGTTATTTCTTAATATAAATGATTATTAGCTTATTTAATTTAAATAGTTATTTTTCCAAACACTGGACACTACGCTCTTGTAATGGACGTGCTGTCGATACCACAGTAAGGACCAACAGTCCAGTGGTTCATAATTCTTGTATTAAAAGTTTGAAATCCTTTAATATCCATCCTAAACTAACTATTTGGCATTTCGTCTGTCTGTCCAGATCTTTGATACGTGGTAAGCGTCAAATGTTAACCAATCATAGTGAAATTTAGCAGACATTCTTTAAGCCCAGGCCGAACCACGTATGTACTGTATGATGTTTCCATCTTGTTATCCGTTTCAATATGGTGGCCGTTCAAAAGATTTTTTACTTTTATCGTGTTATCTCAAGTTATTTTAATTTTTTACTCTAAGCAATCGATCGAGTAACCAGGACAATTGATTTTTAATTATAACTCTATTGTGAGATTGACGTCTTAAACCACTGGAATAATAGTTGCTATCTATGATTATAATATGATATTCAATATAGTATTAAATTTGTTTTCTGTATAACTATATACAAAGGACCAATATCAACTTAAAATCCAAGGAGAATTTTAATATCATAGTACCGATAGTAACATAGAGGAAGAGAGGTCTACTGTTCACATAAATACTAATAAGACTATAATAACGATAATAACATGAAGCGAGCGAGGTCTACTGCTCACAGAACTACTAGTAAGACTGTAATAACGATAATAACATGAAGCGAGCGAGGTCTACTGTTCACAGAACTACTAGTAAAACTGTAGTAACGATAATAACATGGAGGGAGAGAGGTATAGTGTTCACAGAACTACTAGTAAGACTGTAATAACGATAACAAAGGGAGCGAAGTCTACTGTCCACAGAACTACTAGTAAGACTATAATAACGATAATAACATGAAGCGAGCGAGGTCTACTGTTCACAGAACTACTAGTAAGACTGTAATAATGATAATAACATGAAGCGAGCGAGGTCTACTGTTCACAGAACTACTAGTAAAACTGTAGTAACGATAATAACATGGAGGGAGAGAGGTAAGTATAGTGTTCACAGAACTACTAGTAAGACTGTAATAACGATAACAAAGGGAGCGAAGTCTACTGTCCACAGAACTACTAGTAAGACTGTAGTAACGATAATAACATGGAGGGAGTGATGTCTACTGCTCACAGAACTACTAGTAAGACTGTAATAACGATAATAACATGGAGGGAGAGAGGTCTACTGTTCACAGAACTACTAGAAAAAGTGTAGTAAAGATAATAACATGGAGGGAGGTCTACTGTTCACAGAACTACTAGTAAAAGTGTAGTAAAGATAATAACATGGAGGGAGGTCTACTGTTCACAGAACTATTAGTAAGACTGTAGTAACGATAACAAAGGGAGCGAAGTCTACTGTCCACATAACTACTAATAAGACTATAATAACGATAATAACATGAAGCGAGCGAGGTCTACTGTTCACAAAACTACAAGTAAGATTGTGGTAACGATAATAACATGGAGAGAGCGATGTCTACTGTTCACAGAACTACTAGTAAGACTGTAGTAACGATAATAACATGGAGGGAGTGAGGTCTACTACTCACAGAACTACTAGTAAGACTGTAGTAACGATAATAACATGGAGGGAGAGAGGTATACTGTTAACAGAACTACTAGTAAGACTGTAGTAACGATAATAACATGGAGGGAGTGATGTCTACTGCTCACAGAACTACTAGTAAGACTGTAGTAACGATAATAACATGGAGAGAGCGATGTCTACTGTTCACAGAACTACTAGTAAGACTGTACTAACTATAATAACATGGAGAGAGCGAGGTCTACTGTTCACAGAACTACTATTAAGACTGTAGTAACGATAATAACATGGAAAGAGCGAGGTCTACTGTTCACAGAACTACTAGTAAGACTGTAGTAACGATAATAACATGGAGGGAGGTCTACTGTTCACAGAACTACTAGTAAGATTGTAGTAACGATAATAACATGGAGAGAGTGGGGTATACTGTTCACAGAACTACAAGTTGTAAGATTTTTTAAAGTATTCTTGAGAAATTTTATTCCCTTATTAGAAAGATAATGAAATATTAGCTTGGACTTGGCCCGTCGTGTTCTGGAAATTAAGGTTCGAGCAACAGGAGTTACAAATAGCATCCACCATTCACCTCCCCAAGTATCCACTAAATATAGCGTGTGCGTGCGATGGATTAGGGTTAAACATATATAGCTTAGGGGAAAAAAACCATTAAATAAATTTTACCAAAAATATCAATAAAGGTTTTATCGGAATAAACTTCCGGATTTTAACAATGTTTAAATTATATATAATAATTTATTATTTGATGTATCTTACGTGTACTTTTTCAACCAACAGATGATATAAGCACATGACTTATTAACAAACTTAAATCTAGAACAGACACAACACCCAATTCCCCGGCCGTTAATTCATCACCGTTAAAGGGGAATCCACACTTCAGCAACGATTTATTTTTCAGCTATGTCGGGAATTGAATCCAGCACCTCTTACTTAGCAAACTCACACGCTATCGACTGAGTTAAGATTCCGAATAACTGTTTAAATATAAAGAGGGTATTACATTTCTGGCATCTCTAAATTACTGTGGAAACTATTACCTAGGCTAGCATAAACATTGTCTTATTATATCACAATAACCTTGATACAATCAGACACTCATAAGTAAGGATAGCAGGGACAAGACAGAACATAGTTTGTTGAGGAGATGGTACGTACCTTGTTCGACAAAGAGATGGCACTTACCTTGTTCAACAAAGAGGAGATGGTACGTACCTTGTTCGATAGAGAAGAAATGGTACGTACCTTATTCGACAAAGAGATGGTACTTACCTTGTTAAACAGAGAGTAGATGGTACGTACCTTGTTCGACAGAGAGGAAATGGTACGTACCTTGTTCGACAAAGAGATGGCACTTACCTTGTTCAACAGAAAGGAGATGATACGTATCTTGTTCGACAAATAAATGTCACTTACCTTATTAAACAGAGAGTAGATGGTACGTACCTTGTTCGACAAAGAGTAAATGGTACGTACCTTGTTCGACAAAGATATGGCACTTACCTTGTTCAACAGAAAGGAGATGGTACGTATCTTGTTCGACAAATAAATGTCACTTACCATGTTAAACAGAGAGTAGATGGTACGTACCTTGTTAAGACAGAGCGGAGATGGTACGTACCTTGTTCGACAGAGAGGAGATGGTACGTACCTTATTTGACAGAGCGGAGATGGTACGTACCTTGTTCGACAGAGAGGAGATGGTACGTACCTTGTTCGACAAAGAGATGGCACTTACCTTGTTCAACAGAGAGGAGATGGTACGTACCTTGTTCGACAAAGAGATGGCACTTACCTTGTTCAACAGAGAGGAGATGGCACTTACCTTGTTCAACAGAGAGGAGATGGTACGTACCTTGTTCAATAGAGAAGAAACCTTGTTGTGTGTGAGTTGCTCTTCAACTACTTCCTCCCCCCTCCCAACTCTCCCACCAGCTTCTGCTGATCTTCACACCTTTCATCAGATTACCACCATTGTCACATTTTTATTTTATTTTAAGCAGCACACTTGGTCGCATAGTCTAGGGCGTCATCCTCGTGTTTGACTATATTGCTGGTGTTGGAGTGATCGGGGTTCAAGTCCCAGTTGGATATAGAAAGATGTACCCAAATGTGAATCAATTTCCTCTAAAATTCTACCTTCCTCATTCCTACTCTATTATCATTATTAATGCATGCACGTACCCGAATGGTTTGTAAGACGTGGTGAAAAAAATATTATAGTCTTATCTAGAAGACTTGACACCTGGCATTCTTGTAAAATAATTGTGTTTATCATTGAGATGTAAATGAAGAGTCAATGGAGTGAGTAACCAAAATCTTACATGTCGAAAGTCGCAAGAAAGAAAAAAGTTCAGCTGTATGATAAATTTTAATAATATGCAACTGCCAACTGGTGAAATAACTTTAAATGTATTCTTTTCCGTACCGCTAGATATTTTTACTAAATTTAATCTTGACCTTGGCAAGAAAGCCATACCTTATGGCAGGGGTGTACATACGGGAGGGGTCCAGCATGCCAGGGTCCCCCTTACCCCCTCACAGGCTAACATGTAGGATAAATAAAATACGTGTATTATTTATCACGCAGTAAATAACTAGATGTAACACTTTAGGGTTATTCTGTCTAGTCTGTATACAATCATTTGTAATTTGTTCAAAGTATGAGTCTTAAACGAGTAAGGGATTGGATTGACTATTGACTTGTTACTTCTTTAGTTTGGAACCCCCGCCCCCTTAAGAAAAATTTCTGTGTGCGCCCCTGTCCTATGGTGTTTGTTGGGGCTATCCCCAAAGTTAAGTTGTTAGGTTGTTAAGTTGGCCTACTTGCATCTGCAATGGTAACATTCTCATATCAAGTCAAAACAATCACTTAATTTTTTTCTTTAGTGGAAACAGTATTATGGAAAATAATAAATTCCCAGGTTTCTGAGAATTTATTGGTTTAAAACAGTTAGATATTTTACTTTCCACCAATAAAAGCTAAACACTTTTCTCTCTATCTGCACCTGCTACTTGCTAGGATTGAATGTCTGATCTATGATTACGTCACATTGGAACCAGAAAAACTTATCTCACCTTTCCTTAGTATTTAGGAGAGCTAAATTAAATGGGGAGGAAAGGTATTTATTTATAATAAAGATGTAATAGACAAAAAATGAGTAAATCCTGTGCTATATTCTTGCAAAACTACTTTGTTATGGACTGCTATATTCAAATCATTTTAATCTTTTATTTTATGTTTCAAAAACATTTATTTGAATCTTTTAATTGAGATTTGGGAGTTACATATCTTTGACTCTTTAGCTATTAAGTTTGGATTGTAAAATAAATGTGTTTTTTTTACTAAGAGTCAGAAAAACGAAACATAGATTATGTTTCTCTGTTCCTTATTAACGATGTATTAGTTTGGAGACAGACAAACATAAGAGCTGTTAGGCTTGTCTGACCTTAGTAATAAATTTTAATTTGGAGATACACCGAGATCAAAAATGTAACTAATAGTAATTTGGGAGATACGTTCTTTTGACACTAAATAAATAATAAATGATACGGAACTCCGCACGGACTTTCTCGCTCTATTGCTTAAAAATGGAAATATCTACTCTAAATTCGTAATGTAATATACACTAGCGAACCCAAGAACAAATTGCGCTATACATACGTAAAACATTTTTTTACTCACGGTTTTAAATTTTACAATTCTATTTTTTTAAATTAACGTCTTCATTTGTATATTTGGACCAATGAAAAATATCTATATTGGCTCCCCAAGAGTCAACACTTCATATTAAAATTTCGACTTCCGGTTTAAAATTTTCTACATTCTATTAGGGGTTGCACATCTTATGGTTATTGCATTGCTATTTAATTCCTTATTTATAAATTTTGATCAATAAAATAGATAAATATTGACTATTAAATCTAAAATGATAGAGATAGATAATTGTTGTACAAACATTTCCCCTAAGAGGTTGAAAGAAAGAGAACATACACTTTTTTACTTATTTCTTACTCTATGACATTAGAGAATCATTCCGTTAAAACTTAAGTAGTATCTCTTTACAACTAAAACTCTCACAGATATATTAATATATTTGTCATTATCTCAGAAACTGTTGATTTTATAAAAAAATATTTAATATAAAAGTTTTTTTATTTTTAATAGTACTAAAATTGTGCAATGATAAGTTATTTAGTAACTCAAATAGTTGCGGAGATACGGAAATGTCCGCTTCTGTAAAGTACCCTAAAATTCATTTTTATAGAAAAATGAAAATACCCTGTTTATTTATAAACTTAATCAACGCCTAGATACAAATTTTAATCAAAATCGTTAGAGCTGATTTAGAAAAATTCCACTTTTTTCTCTTTTAGCTTTTTTTACTAAACTACTCTTAATTTTGGGGTTAAAAGACACACAGACAGACGGCATTGTAAAGACCACTTTTTATGGTTCGGGTGGTCATGAGACGTTGACATCCATCAACATTTCGGGTTATATATATATATATTTTACGGTCGCAATACTTTATTTACCCTTAGTGTTCGAAAAGTTTATATATAAATGTGTATAACTACGTATAGCTTGAAAGTTATTAGTTTTACAAAAATATGTTTCAAATAAATGCTTTGTATTATAAATAAATCTACATATTTGCAATGATAAGTAATTTCATAGCTTAAAGAGTTACGGAGATATAATAAATAATAAGAATGTATGCACCAGACCGGCACCCTTAGAGTCATTTTGCCGAAATGTTGAGAAGAGCCATTTTATTTGGAATATTTATAGATGCTCATAAATGAAATTTTATCAAAATCGTTTAAGCCCA
>CABFVZ010001459.1:32760-74215 GCA_902151445.1 Timema monikensis
TTTTTTTACGATCACAATATTTTCTTTACCTGTAAGATAGCGAGAAAGTAAAAATATGACAAATCATCATTTAGTGTAATAAACCGAAAAAGCCGTTTTTGGAGATACGTTCCTCTGGTTTTTAGGCGAATGTTTGTCCCTCTTTACAAACACAAAATCCATATATTATACAACATTTTCTGACCAACCTCTTCGCCTCACAATAGGCCAGAAACCAGTGATCAAAAACCTAACCTTAGTAAACAAACAGAACAATTGCTTCGCGTTTCATCAGATAGCAGATTCGTCTTTTAGCCGCCATGAGAGGACTGAAAAGTAAAATGTAGTTTCCATTTGGCTTAGGCTGGGTTTATATTTATGTACTCTGGTGTGTCAGTGCACTGCCTTGCCTCGTAATGGTAGTGACACGGGTAATAGTATACTGCTCGACAAGGTAGTCTCTATAGTAGAGATACTGGTTTGTAGGAACAATGCAAGCGTACTCAAAGTAAGACTGAGCAGTGGCTGTACTGGCTAAAACGTACCAACATTGATCATTACAGCATCTTTACCGTAAAGAGCGAATACTGTCATGGGTTCGTGTACGATTAAGGCTAGTAACCGAGTCTATTCTAAACTAATTACTAAATGAATTGTACAATATTAGCTTTGACTGATCAAAGCTATGATGGGCATCTGAGGTTAAAACTGAAGGGTCCATCTGTTGAAAGCTGGTTAGAACGTGGACTATTATTGAAACGTGTAATGTGAGAAGGCTGAGTGGTAAAGAGAATGAACTTTTAGAGAAAATTATTGCAAGAAAAAAATATATTCTTTGTGTATGTGAAGAAACCAAGCGGAAAGGAAAATATATCTTTATGACGACTGAGCTTGACAGTGTGGTCAGATATGGATTAATGGGTAAAGGGTAGTCAGAGAGGGTTTAATCCTAAGCCTAACAGCTAAGCTGTTTGTGAGAAGGTATGAGTTGGTGTCATATAGACTTCCCTGGTTACGTGTGAAAATAGGCATTCGTAGAATTATATTGGTTGCTGGTTATGCTCCGGTGGAGGTTGAAGACGAGAATGTGAGAGTGGAGTTTTGGAATGAGCTCAATAAAGTCTTGAATGCACGTGAACTGGATAAAAGAATTATTTTGTTAGAAGAAATGAATGGATGGGTGGGTACCCATAGAGAGAATTCAAAGATAGTGCTAGGAAGGAAGATATGGTGATGACAGTGTTAACGAGAATGGTAATTGGTTAGTATGTGTTTAAAAGAAGGTTTATTTGTGTCGAACACATGTCTTAAGCACAAAGATATTCACTTATATGCATGCCAAAGGGGCGATTTTAAAACGATGATTGATTTGGTGGTGTATGATGAGAGTTTTAAAAAGTTTAGTAAATAATATAGGGCTGTGCGTCAAGCTGAATGTAGAACGGATCACTTCCTAGTGATCTCAATAGTTGAATTCGGTAGGATTTTGTAAGGAAGGAACGCAAGAGTATTAAGCAATTAAGAGTGAAAGAGTAAAATTTGCAGGATAAAAGTGTGAGAGCGCAATTTGAAAGAGTGCTCAAATTAAATTAACACGAGAATGAATGGATTGTCGAAATAAATGCTAATGATATAAAAAGTGCTTGGAACAGAATAGAAGTTGATGTAGTTGAGTACGCGAAAAATGTGTGTGGATTTGTGGGGGTGGGAAACTTAAAAAGAGATGCACGTTGGAATGAACAGTTGGAAGAAACTGCGAGAGAAAAGAAATAAACATACAAACAAATGATTCCTGTGTAGAGTGAAACAAAACACAAGAGGTTGTGGGACATATACAAAAATAAATTATGATTTTAAAGAAAGTAGTAAAGGAGAATAAAAAGCTAATTAGATTAAAAGAAGGAGAAAGAATGAAGAATAATTTTGAAGGCAATAAGAAGTTGTCCTGGAAGTGAGTAAAGACAACGAAACAAGGACTGCGAGGAAAAGACCTGTGGCATTCAAAATAACGGGGTGAGAGGATCTGGGATGTAAACAGTATAAGAGAGTAAAGAAAGTAGCATAAAATAAGGAAAATGTTGTTTTAATTGAAAGAATTAATGAGGTATAAAAGGCTATGAAAATGTTAAAGAATGGCAAAGCTGTGGGTGTATATGGAATCACAAGTGAATTGCTTAAGTGTGGGGGCATGGAACTACTTACCAGTTTGTGTGAGTTGTTCAATGTGTGTGCTGGGATCTCGAATGTTCCTAATGACTGGAAGAACGCTGTCGTTGTTCCTTTGTACAAAGATAAAGGCAGTATGGGTGAATGTAAGAATTATAGGGCGATTGGTTTGTTGAGTATCCCAGGAAAATTTTCTGGGAGAGTTTTAATTGAGAAAGTGCGTGAAAAAACTGAGGACAAGATTTGAGATGTGCAATGTGATTTCACGCCGGGTAGAGGTCACATGGAACAAATATTTGCATTGCAATAACTGAATGAGAAATGTATGGCAGCAAGAAAGAAAGTTTACCGTGAATTCGTTGATCTGGAGAAAGCCTATGATTGGGTTAATAGGAGTATGTTATAGAATGTTCTGAAAGAGTATGATGTGGATGCATGGTTAGTAAATGCAATTATGGTGGTGTATAATGGAAGTAAAGCATGTGTTATGGTGGATGGTTTTACATTGAACCGGGTGTTAGACAAGTTTGTGCTGTCTCCATAGTTGTTTAATGTAGTAATCGGTAAGTGTATGTGGGATTCTTGTGGGGACGTGGTTGTTGTACAAATGGACAATGTGAATGTGAGAGTGCTGTTAGATGGAGATGATGCCATTGTAACATTAGCGTGGACTGCTAATATGACAATGTTACTACCCACCCCTAAACAAACCAATATTCATAGACATCCTGCAATAGAAATACTAATAGAAACAGCTAGCTTTTAAAACGCTACCCTGAATAACCTTATACTCATAGATATCCACCATTATTAAACATCAAGATCTTACTATGTCAAATATAAATCATTACTCCGCGTATATTTGCCTGGAGTAGAGCAACATGCAAGTCCAGCCTACTCAACGCGAATGCTAGAATGGAAAGAACTCCAAAACACGCTACAAATTGTGCAGCACCCTGATGTTCCAACTGAGGAATCCAGCAATGCTCTGATTGGCCCATACTGTACTATTAGAAGACCATTCATATTCTTGGACACCTGGATGGCGTACGTGACCAAACAAGCATAGCTCAACGACTGCTCGTCTTGTGTCTTGGAGTTCGTGTTTTGGGAACTAGTCGAATGCAGCGGCTGATGATCAAGACAACAAGAACCTGGCTTACGTGACGAAAACAATGTAGCCTTTCAACCTGATGTTAGCGAGTGGCGCAATAACTAAAGAAAACTCCCACCTTCCCACTTTGCAACTAGACCTATATAACGAGGTACCACAGACAATATCGTAGACTATTACACTCGCCATTTCCACGAGAAGTCCTGTTCAGGACTAGGACATTATATAGCCAGGATGGCTTATAATAAGATCTTTGTTTGAAAACTATAAATTGCTGCGAATGATTTGAATTTCTTAAAATATTTTGGTTTAGTTTGTTATGGAAATCTGTCAGTGTAGGCATCGGTAATGTTTTGCTAAAAAAAATTATATTTAAAAGTAAATTATATTATGGATCACTTAATGTTTCCTGTTGCCACTTGGGCACTAGTATCTTTGTATTTTCCTGGTTTAAATAGTAAGCCACATTATTTGTTTTTTTATGTCTTGCAATATTTAAGTTAAATATTAAATTTTTGCTTGTATGGTTATCAGTAATTTAAATTCTTTAAATTGATAATGTTTGTTTGAACGAGGGTATCACCGAGATGTGACTGAGAATTGTGTTCAACATACCCACACTGTTTGTAGAGTTAAACATGCAAGGTGTAACAGGGTGGCTTTTTGGACGGTGGAAGAGGGTAAGGGGTGGCAGTGTAAGGTCAGGCAACTTGTTGTTTTAACACTGTTTGTTACTTTGAATAAATAATTCAAATATTTCATTAACCTGCAAATGTTTTACTTTTTCATGTAATTAAATATTACCCTCCTCTTTTTTTAGTATATTGTGGACGTAACTAAATAGAGTGAGAGTGGGATGGTACACCGTATTAATGACTGATAATGAAAATGACTTGTAGTGTGCATTAAATCGTTTGAATATACTTTCAGACAGAATGTATCTTCGTATAAGTGTATACAAAACTAAGATGATAGTTTTTGATAAGAACGAAACAAGAAATGATTTTCAGCTTAGTGTAACTGTAAAACTGCTGGAACAAGTGAATGATTTTCTGTATTTGGACAGAATGTTCTGTATAAATGGAAGGATAGATGGTGAATGCATCTTGGAAAGTAGTCGGATGTATTTGGACTATTGCAAAGAATGAGGTAGTATCAAAAGAGGCAAAGATATCAGTTCATAAATGTGTGTTGACGCCAACATTGTTTTATTGTTGTAAAGCGTGGGTTTGTCAGGAGAAATCCATGAACAAGGTGATTGCAGTTGGAATGAATTATCTATTAAATGCATTTGTAAAAACTCGTTTGGACAGAGTCAGTAATGAATTAGTGCTGAAGGAGTGTCGTTTGAAAGGAGATTCAATAGGTCACTGTGAAAGAAGCGTCTTACGTTGATTTGGGCATGCTGCGAGGATGAGTGTGAATCAAGTGAAGAAACAAATACATGAAGGTAGAGTGTGTGGATAAAATGGAAGGGATAGGCTATGTAAGACGCTTCTAAATGTTGTAAATCAAAATGCAAACAAGAGCAACATTAAGAGTTTTAATTAATAATAGAGCACGTTTGACTCGGTTTGTGGATGCTATTCAAGCAAAGGGAGACTGCAAGGATAGGGAACTGTGGAGAAAGTTAGTGAGTATGGATTAAGTACAGAGTTTTTTTAAGCTATTTACACAGTTTCTTGCCTACTTCATAAGGGAACGGTGTGATTCTGTATTTGTATATTCATGCATAACGTATAACTAATAATAAATATCTTGCGTATAACCCGAACGGGTAGTAAGACGCGGTGCTAATAATAATAATAATAATAATAATAATAATAATAATAATAATAAATACCAATATATAGTGTAAAGTGCGCAATTCATAGGAAAGATAGACCGGTTTATAATGAAACGTAGTGTATAAAGTCTTACTTAAATAGATTGTCTTTGTAATGATATTGTTTTGGACCCCTCTCATATATTCAAAAAGTCATGGATGAAATGTATTTTTCCTAAAAGTACTGTATGTAAATTTTCCTTTTAGTACTTCATCCATGGAAAATCACGGGTTTTTAGAAATAGTGTCAGTGTAATGCGCTTCAAAACTTTTTTTAAGTCCAACTCCATCGTATTAGAAGGATTTATATAACACGCTGGATCCCTCTATCCAATAGGAAGCCAGCCTGCACAATATCAGGTTGCCAGGAATTTTTCCATTAGCTAGTTTTAACACTACTGACAAGGGGTATGTCATATATAAGCAGCTTGTGCATATGCATCCACAGAATAATATTGTAACATAAACAGTGCCGGTAACTCAAATCTACACAGTGCCAATACATAGAAAGTCAGTAGAGCAGTAATTTAAAACTACCCTAAACTTCTTTTACCATGAAAGGTAGTAAATAGTTTTTCCTTGACGCTTACACTATGGTTTTATATTTTTACCTACCCGATTGTGAAAACGTGTAAAGTAAGTTTGCTAACTTTTGAAGTAGACAAAGTGTCCATTTCGTTTATCTAAAAAGGTGACGAACTAGCCTTGACTGTTTCCACTATGATGTATGTCATAAGGTAGAGCTATAGTGTAGCTGATCAAGGCAATACTACTACCATTTGGGATAATCGAAGTCTACATTATGTTACAAAGGAAAGAACGCACTGGAAAGAGTGATACTAAAGGTAAGTGCGCACTGGGTCATTACCGCACGAACGGCCATAATTCTACTTTTAAGGTGGGTGCTCCCACTATCAGCACTGATGGCACGGCAGTTAATTTATAATATAAGGATAACTAGGTTTTCCTAATAAGATGAAAACCACTTTAATGATCAAATTTTAATAATCTATGTGGCTACTTTTTAACAGTAATTTTAACATTCCAATAAAAATATGGTTTTCAAACCTGTCTACCATAGTGACAACAGATCAATGCTTTTGTATGATAACAGTTTAGTTAGGGCTCAAACAACGTGTATAGTTTATTTATACAGCAGGAGATATTATTAACTTATCCTGTTATTCTTTAGTTGTGTTTCAAAAGAAACCTTTGAGGTATATCCCTATAAAATCTAAATATTAAGTTTGAACAAAATTCATCTAACCGTTTTGTATCCGTGGATATGGACAGATAAACATACATGGGGAGAGACAAATTGTAAACTCCAGTTTTTAGGGTTCCCGTTCTCATAAAACGTAAAGATTCTCTAAGCAAGAGGCAATGATAATGATAAAACACTTTATTGTTTTGAATAGTCAGCTTGGTAACCACCAGAGATTATGATTATGGTTGAGTATGAGCAAAAGTTGAAAATGAATATATAACTCATTTCATCCGAATACTCTTGCTCTTGGTACTTATAAAATGTTTATTCTGGAGTTTGGAAATAATAGTTTTTATACAAATGGTGAAACAGCGGAGCGTTTATTGCCAACGGTACTGATGTAGTGCGCACACGCTAGTAACAAATAATGCTCAGTTGTACTTTATGATTTCCACTCTGTCCTTGCGGTCTGTGCGGTACCGACCTAGTGCGCGCTTGCTTTTATTTGGACACAAATCTTATAAAATAAATTTTAGATTATTATTATTATTATTTATTTATTGGCTAGTAAATTAGTTTCTTAAAATAAAGTTTTAGTTGTCCTTAAATTATTATTTATTTCTTACCTGGAAGTATTCTGACGTTTCAAATTAAATCTACATAATGCGAGTCATCTATCTATCGCTTTAAAACAAACTAATACTTTAGCCGATGTACTATTCTAACACTCTACTCTATTGTCGTCAGAAAATTTACTTACATACTTCAAAATCCTATGTTTTCAAAATGGTGGTTTCTTATCTATACTAGTCGTGTGTCCTTTCTTGACTTCTATATAAATAATTAAAATCATTTTTTGTTCATTTTTGTGCTTTAATAAATATATGAAATCCGGTATAAATCATGGGGTATGTTCTAAATTTGTATTTATTCTTGTTAGTTATATGTTAGTAAAAAATGCATTGATCAATGTATTACCCTGATATGGAGCTGGCTAATTGGACTGGCCCAGATTGTCCTTTTTCATAATGTTTACCTTACTTATCAATGTGAAATTTATTGCGAGACTTATAAAAACTACTTATATTTTGTAGTATTTAGGCCCTTAGACAACCTAGTCCTATAGTCCTTTTAAACGAGTCCAACTATTGAGGGCCCTACTCATGGTACTGGGAAATATTTTACTATATTCAAATGTTGCTTTGCCACTGTGTTCATTACACTAAATTGGAATACATAGCCTACATTCAATATTAGGATAGACGGGAATGGTACCCAATTTACGAATGTCGAAAAAATTATTTCTTTGTCACATTACATTTAAAAAATCTTTAATTTGTAAGGCATACAAGAATTAATCAATCGATTAATAGCAATATTAGGATAGTTTGTAAATACAGACAAAACAGATCTTGGTATAAATGTTGTTAAAACTAAGGTACCGATAGCCTATTGGTTTTTGATAAGCATGGACCAGGAAATTATTGTTAACTTAGTATAAATAGAAAACTCTTAGGACAAATAAATGATTTTATGTATCTGGGCAGAATGTCATGTAAAACTGGTGAAATCGACATACGGGGTGCATGTAACTCCGGGAGTAGTAGGATGTATATGGAGTATTGTAAAGAATGAGGTAGGTAGTATCAAAAGTGCCAAAGATGGCAGTATATAAAAGTGTGTTAACGCCAACATTTTATGGATGTGAAGCATAAGTTTGTCAGGAGAAGCACAAGAGCATGAGGAATGCGGTTGGGATAAGAGATCTAAGAAATGTATGTGGAAAAACTCTTTTGGACAGAGTCAGTAATGAATGGGTGCTGAAGGAGTGTGGTTTGAAAGGTAATCCAATAGGTCAATGTGAAAGAAGTGTCTTACGGTTGTTTGGGCATATAGAGAGGATGAGTATGGATCGAGTGCCGAAACAAATATATGAAGGTTAGTGTATAGATCAAAAGGAAGGGGTAGACCATGCAAGACGTGGCTAATGTTGTTGATGAATATGTGAAAAAGAGGAACATTAAGAGTTTTAAGAATAAAAGAGAATGTATGACTTGGTGTATGGATGTTGTTGAAGCGAAAAAAGTATCTAAGGATAAGGAAGGTTGGTGAAAGTTAGTAAGGATGAATTAAGTATGAAGTTGTTTTTTGATCTATATTCACAGTTTCTTGCCTACCCTGTAAGGGAATGGCGGGACTTAAGTATGTATGTAAATACCTACTCACATAAATCACGAGATTTTGCTCGGCCATGTTAAACAACTACCTATAAAACCCGAAAGCGTTAAACTTATAACACAATATATATGAATAATCTACTTATACCTATTGCAATATTAGAAAACTAATTTAAAGTGTAAAGCTAGAAAAAAATCTATGGGAATAGTATGCAAAGAGTCCAGTAATCTTTAATTTGTTTTATGTGGGCCCCTAATATTATGGAAAATGTAATACAATCTACTATCAAAATCCCTCAAAAAAAAGTTTAAAAAATCCAAATAAACTAACCATAATCATAGAAGGAACTTTAATACCTATAAGGCATTCACGAGCTAAGTTTACCTGGATGACAGCTCGAAATGTTACTATAAGTAATCCCTAATATATCACAACGTCAACAGCTGACATCTATCACTTTGGATCACTGTGGTGAAAACAGATGGTAATATATTAATGTGATAGCTAACCACAGTAATTTAGGCCAATATTATTTATATATTTATTTGAGGTCGGACACAAAGTTTATTTATAGTTTTATTCCCCTTAAAAAATTATAACACCACTTTCACAAAAACTTCTAAGGAACATAGCTTCAAAATGACGGCTGACGAATCTAAACCATATGATTGAACATAACGGTAAACAAGTTTTTTACAATGATGCAGACACGCAGTCGATGAAAATATTTTATTCAGTTAAATATTTCAAAATACGATAAAATAATCATAAAATCATTTATTGTATGTAAAAAAATTACAACAATTTTCTCTTTTCCAAGTAAATACGATGCCTGTATTAAAAGATATTGATGTGTGCACTATATTACACAAAATCAGTAACGTTCCAAAACGAAAAATAAGTACTTTTAATTATGTTTTAAATATTGTTTCGAGTTGGATAAAAAGAAATTATTTAAAAAAATTAGATAGTATGAGAAAACTTAAGTTTACGTTAGTTTAAATGTAATATATAACAGGTAATTAAAGAAATTAAAGATCTCTACATTTATAACAAAACTGTGATCTTTTACAAGTATTGGCAACCCAAAACCTAAACATGTGATTTTCGAACTGTCATCCAGGTAAAAACCTATGGTGAATGGAATATAGGCCTAGGCCTATATAAAATGTAAATATTTTAAATAATATCACAACATGGCATCAAAAGCATTTTAATTTGCATTAGTCAGCATTTTTATTACTGGTACTTTAAACAATCCCAACTGACAATACCTAACCTTCCAGGGACCCTAATTAATTTTGAAATGTGCCAGTGGCAAGTCACAATTTCTTGCATCTTGCACACAATTTCACTAACCCCTAATTTTGAAACTTCTGATTGCGACAACTAATGTCATACTAATTATTTGTGAGCGGATTATACTTGCCAGCTTCACACCATATGAGACAGGGCTTGCCTGGCAAGTAAAGCATCATAAAACAAGATGGCCATCCCCCTCTTCAGTTGCATTCTTCTGAGAATTACTTTGTTAATAAACCTACCATTGTACAAATTAGGTTTACAAAAGTAAAAAATATTATAATTTTGGATTCATACAATCCTTCATTAAAAATATTTGTGGGAAATGGAAATAAAATAGCAAAGTGTCTTACTACCCGTTCGGATTATACACTTTAAGTACTAATTACGCTAATGGATTAGGAATTGGGAAGGTTTAATTAGAGGAAGTGAACCTGCATTTGCGTGGAGGAAGAGTGGAAAACCATTTAGGAAAAACCATCCCCAGTTCACTCGACCGAGATTCGAACCTCAATCTCCCCGTCCTAAGCAGTCGAGCTCAACACGACAAGCGCGTTAGCCAACTACGCCACCGAGGCGGGTCCAAAACCAACTAAACAAGGAAAATTAAAAACAGCCTACCTACAATAACTTTGAAATGTTGTGTTTAGGTGATTATTTAAAAACTAAACTAATAGGTTTTATGGCATAAAAAGTGCATATTTAAAATTAAGTCTTAGCAAGCTAATTATTATTGGTATTGTGAAAACCTTTAGGCCATATTTATGTTTTAAATATAGTTGCATAAATAAATAGGGCTATAGGCTTGCTAAATTCAAATTAACTAGGGATTTTTTACTCAGACAAAATTAAAATTTTATAATTGAGCTAGGATCGACCTTGTGACCTTCAGCATTACAAATAAGCACACCACCATATGAGATAAAGTAACTAGTGAATGAATAAGATGTTTAACTGATACTTATATAAACTGAGCAAATTTTAAGAAAGTAGACTTAGTTGCAAACAAATGGAAGATGGTTTTCTAATAAAACCAAACAAATCACAATATATGATGCACACAATACAATAATAGTGTCTACTCTCATTTATATATCTTGTACAATAGTGTGTTATGGTATCTCATCGCCTTACTCCTTTGGGACGTCTTGGTTGTACAGTGTTGTCAGATTGAAAACTCAGTCGCAAGCAAAACAACGTCGCACAACATTAGAAACATTTCAAAATTAGTTATCTTTTTTGGTACAGGCTGCAGTTTGCAAGTTTTCTCTCGAATTTCAAAATTAGGAGCCCAGGTGTAAATAACATATTTTTCATGAATTATTGGGATTTTGAAATATCTTGTGCACTAAAATAATGTATTTTAAGTTTTAAAGCAATCTAAAATCATTTTACAATAGTATTTCTCCATTTGAAAGCGACCCTTAAGCAATTATTTTAAATGTTTATAAATATTACTTATTGTATATCAAATTAAAGGTATTCTTTTGGAGAAAAGATATGATTGTGATTAAGTTTTATTAAATTAATCACATTCGTGCATTTCACTCTTAACATTTCATCTAAGATTGTACTTTTTGTTGTTGAAAATAATGAGAGTTTACAATATTGTTGTGAAGCCATATTGTAAGAGATATCTTATTGTTTTAGTGTTGGTAGCATATATATCTGATACAGAAGCATCATTTTGTGCTGAATTTAGAGATTGAAAGTCAGTAAAAACCCTTGATAATAAATTATTAACTAATAAATAGCTGATGTCACACCCGTCACACTAAAACATCAAATAGTTTTGGTGTGTCAAGGTTATTCCTTCAAAAAAAAGTAAAAGTTTGTGAAAGTTGGGTTATCTTTAAGCTTAACACTTTGTATGAGTGAAATTGTCCTAAATGTTGGTTTCATACCATTGTTGGCCTATGGTCTAAGAAATATGATGTTTCACGCAAAAGCTACAGTTCCATTGTGAAAAAAATTGCTACTCCAATTTTGGCTATTAGCAGGGTGCAATATAAATTTTAAGACACTCAAGTTTTTATATTATTATTAATATTATTAGCACCGCGTTTTACTACCCGTTCGGGTTATACACACTTACGCTAATGTGTAATGGTAGGGTGATTGTGAAATGAAATGAAGGACCTACAGTTTAACGTAATCAGATAAATTTGTGCCGGGACCGAGGATTGAACCCCAGCCGCCAGCACAGAAGTCTGACACCTTACCCCTAGACCACCAGGTCACCAAGTTTTTATAAGTTTGCCTATAATTTTGGTATATGTAGAACTAATTTGCGTTTCTATGCATAATTTTTTATATCACATGTCTACTTTAGTCAGTTTTGTCTTAAGGCAAAATCACATTAGTCTAATGTTGTAATTTTTTTCCTTTTGTCAATCTTTTTTAGGCTCTACAGTATTTTTTTTATATAAATTATTGGATTGTTTTATTTTGACACAACATTAATTATTTTTAAAATTAAAAAATATAAAGGATTAATACATAGTATTATACATAGTAGTATCATCACTGAGACCTTAAAAAACACCTAAACATATCCTCTTTCTTTATCTCTCTTTCAAAAAAGTGCAAAACGTCAAACCCGTCACAAGTATAGTCACACCTGTCACAAGTTTAAAAAAATTAATATTACATCTAACAAATAAAACAAATATATTAATAAAATACTGATTTTTCTTCAGAGTAAAATGAGATTAACTATAAAAACCTAATTAAAACATTTGATCATCAACTAGTTTACAGAATATCTGAAAATTGTTATTGGAGGTTTTGTATTGTGTCATGAAAGTCACACACGACACAACATTTAGAAAAAAATCACACAGAAAAACCAAAACACATGGACAAATAGGATCTTGGAATAAAATGCTTCAGAAGTTGGGGAATAAACTCCCATTCAATTTTATCTTTCTTTTTTTTTAATCCAGCCAAATACTTCAATTTAGACCCAAAAGTAAAGTGCAAACGTCACACCCGTCACAATGGAATGCCTGAATAGTAATTTTAATATCATTGGAAGTTTTATTTTGTTGTTGCTAGATGGTAAAAAAATGTTTTATTTCTCATACTATGACAAAAAAAAAGTTTAAATAATCCCACCCTCTTTGTGTGGGCCCACTATTCCCTAGTCTTTTAATTTTGACCAATAACCTTTTATGTATTAACAAGCAAATTGTGAAGTAAACTATCATACAAACTGACAACCCTACAAAATAATTTTTTAAGACGTTGATATTTTGCTGCGGAATAATAGAGCTCTAGTGGCTTTAATTTTAATATGTGTATTATAACAAACTATCCAAACCCAATGAAACCTCGCTTTTCTAAGCTCCATGCGTCTGTTCTTAGATATAATTTTACAACTAAGGACCAGTTTCATAGACAGACCTAGTACGCCTCAAGTATGGCGCGATATACAAAATAAAAAACAACATATACCTAAACTCGAATAAAAGTGGCCGGTTTCGCATATAATTGGCATGATTTGATGTTGGAGTTGTGAAATGTGAGTTGGAAATAATTTTGGTTTGGGTTTGAGCCGGTAAAAATATAGACTCCAACTCTGGCTTCAAAATAAAAACTTATAATATTCTAACAATAAGTGGTAACTTTATTATTTTAGTTTTATAGCTTAATTTTTTATTATTTATGCCCAATATTTGGTTTGATAAATTTATTTAAATATACATTCACAATGTCAATAAAGCTTTCCATGAAGTAATCTATTGGGGCATTTTACTGCAGTAAATTTTTTATTACTTGTTAATATAGGCCACATTAGCCATTTATAAAGGAGTCTTGGGTCAAACAGTAGAAAAATAAAGGAATCGGAGTTGAAGGTTTTGCGTACCGACTCCACAGCCCTGGTGACTAATTGCTCTTAATCTAGCTACCTGTACTAATGCATGAATATAGACCCAGCCAAAGGACAACATATTTTAGGGAACACATTTTGCTACCAAGCTCATTTAAATATTTATGTTTTTTCTCTGATTTAGGTGAGTACCTACATTTTTAACTGTCTAATGCTGAAAAATTTAAATAAATACACATATAAACAATTTATATTGGTATTTTTAGTTGGTCATTTGTGAATAATATTTCATTTTGGCAGTTTTATGTTACAAATGAAACGTGTTTCTGACACTCGAGGTAAGCGCATCAAACCCTAAAAATGTGAAAAGGAGTGATAAGGTGTTAGTCTCACATATAGACCTAGGCTGCTATTAATGAGAGGGTACAAGGGCTCACCAGGGGTTGTTATGTAGATTTATTGGGTTACGATGAGGCAAAAAATCACTATTTTATCTTTAATAAGCATTTAAGCTAAGCCTGTAGACTACTTGAGTTAGACCTAAACATATATTTTTAGTTGAATGACTTATTACTTACCTATAACCAATGAAATAGTCATCTCCAAGTCACCTCCAATAAAATAGCCAGCCACCTAGAACCACCTATAGCAAACTAAATAGCCAGCCCTCGAGCCATCTATAACCAATGAAATGGTAAGCCCCGATACACCTATAACCAAACATATAGCCAGCCCTAAGCCACCTAGAACCACTGAAAAACCAGCCCTCAAACCACCTATCACCAATGAAATAGTCACTGTGCCACTTATCAATTAAATAGCCAACCCCCGAGTCACCTATAATCATTGAAATAGCTAACCCCTGAATCACTTAGAACCAATAAAATAGCTAACCCCTGAATCACCTAGAACCAATAAAATAGCTAACCCCCGAGCCACCTAAAATCAAAATAACCAGCATCCGAACCACCTAGAACCAATAAAATAACTATCATCCGAACCACCTAGAACCAATAAAATAACCATCCACTGAGCCACCTATATCAAACTAAATAGCCAGCCCTTGAGCCACCTACCACCAATGAAATATCCACCATCCGCACCATTTATAATCAATTATATAGCCAGTCCGTTAACTACTAGAACCAATGAAATAGTCAGCTCCCGATCCACCTAGAACCAATAAAATAGCCAGCCCGCGAGTTGATTAGGAAAGTCAGAAATCCTCACCTTCTGTTCCCTTGCAAATGTTTACCCACATGAAATATTACTTTATTCTAAACTCCTGGTACCACACATTTTCACAGTTGGAGCTGTCATACTTCTACCTTAGAAAAGATAGACAGACATTTTATGGCTTCAAGGCTCCTACAAGGTTCCTACTATAGTGTAGTATATAATATGTTATTATTGGAAGCCATGATCTGTTCTGATTGTCAATGGAAATAAAAAAATACCATTTCAAATAGCCCAATTATGTTGATAAAAAAATAATGTTAGAACTATACTTGCCTTTACAAAATTGTTTGCGTAACGAAGAGACTACATACAGATATAACTTGTAGTCAGGTAGGAGTTGACCACTGTACTTGAAGGTACATACAGGTCTAACTTGTGGGAGTTGACCACTGTACTTGAAGGTACATACAGATATAACTTGTGGGAGTTGACCACTGTACTTAAAGGTACATACAGAAATAACTTGTAGTCAGGTAGGAGTTGACCAGTGCATTTAAAGGTTAAATACAAGTCTCATCCCTATCTCATTTGTGTAGTTAGAATCATCCCAAATACATTAGTGTAAATAGTACATATTATGTGTACAACCCGAACGCGTAGGGAGCTGCAGTGCAGAGCAAAAAATCAATCGCAATTAAAGTTTTATATACCTACTACCATTAACTTTTTACTTTTTTATTTTTTTAGATCTAGTGATTCTGAAGACTCTGTTGTTCTTACAAGTGTTCTCGACAAGCCAAATAAGGCACCAGTAGAGCCGGTGGTTCCTCAAAATGATGTTTCCAATAAAAAGAAAAAGAAGAAGAAACATCGCCACCATAAACACAAGAAACAGGCTTTGGAAAAAATAGACAAGTAAGAATTTTAGTCGTTAGCTAAGGGTATATGAACGTATCAAACTATCTTTGACCCTACATTTCAGTTTACTCAAAGATAAACACTTAACCCAAATGTGTTGTTTCAGAAAACACCACAAGAAACGGAAGCGCAAGAAGTCTACCACAGAGAACGGAGATGCGGGGGTGAAGCCAAAGAAGCAGCGCCCCAAGGAGGTTGTTCCTGTGTCAGTGAATGGTGTGGGAGCCAGAAAGGAAGAAAGTTCGGAAACAGAACCTGAGCCCAAGAAGGAAAAGGACAGTGACTCTGATGTGGAAGTGGCGGTCATAGATGACATTGACTTGGAAGACCTCATGAGACAGAAGGTGATAAGCTCTAGAGCCCGTTTGCGGTGTGTGTCCCTGCATGACAGGGCTGCCAACTCTCTTATATGAGATGGTTGTAACACTTTTACACAAATAATACCTAAAATGGCAGTAGATTAGACTGCCGATGACAGGAAGATCGAGGTTTGAATCTCTGTTGGGTGTACTGAAGGTGGTTTTCCAAAATGGTTTTCCACTTTCCCTCTACACAAATGTGGGTACACTTTCTATAAATTTAGCCTTCCTCTTTCCCAAAAACCACTAGCCCAATAGTACATAAGCTTATAATACGAACAGTAAGCAAGACACGGTGCTAACAAAACCTAAAACATTAAATACTAGGAGAACAACTTGTAAGAATGGTGATCTAAATATTAGATGTTAGAATTGTTTTTAAAAATATGTGATTAATGTAATAAACATAAAAATGGTCACTCACCACTTGATAAACTGTAAAAGAAAGTAAAAGTTTGGAATTTTTGTAAATGCTGTTTGGAAAAGTTTGGGTAGTTTTATAATAAACTCTATGTGGACACTTTGAGTGTATCATTGTGAAAAGGCCCTTATGTATGGCGGTGATCAGGTAACTCAACTGATGTTTGTTTTGTAGGCTCTACTGCAGGAGAGATTGGTAGCCTACTTGTCCGAGGAAGAAGAGAAGACAAAGGTTGAGCCTGAGATAATTAACTTAGTAGATGAAGAGTCTGACCAAGTGATCCCTCACAAGAGACACGAGCACAAGCGCAGCAGACACACCAGGTGAATTAATTAGCTTGTAACATATTATGTGTGACTGAATGATCTGAGTTGTCACTCCCATGTTAGACTGGCCTGCTGATGACAGAGAGATCAGGGTTCGAATCTCTGTCAGGTCTACTGAGGGTAGGCTTTTCCTTAATGGTTTCCCACTCTCCTCACGCAAATGCAGGTATATTACCTCTAAAATACTTCCTTCCTCATCGCTATCCCATTAGAGTAATAACTATCATAATATGCTTATAACCTGAACAGGTAGTATGACAAGATAATAAATCATGTGCCCAGCAGGCCTGGATTAACCACTAAGAAATATAAGCAGGTACTTAGGGCAGCAAGGGGGAAGGTGGACGAAATAACAACTCGACTATTATGTCAATAAATTTAGCATTTGTATTATTTTTGTTTACTATTATAACTTGTAGACCCCGACCCATGTTATAGTCTGTAGCCGAGCTCTGTTATAGACTGTAGCATGTAGACCCCAACCCATGTTATAGTCTGTAGCTCAGCTGTGTTGTAGCTTGAGACCCCGACCCCTGTTATAGTCTGTAGCTGACCCATGTTATAGTCTGTAGCCCAGCTCTGTTATAGTCTGTAGCCCAGCTCTGTTGTAGCTTGTAGACCCCGACCCCTGTTATAGTCATGTAGCTGACCCATGTTATAGTCTGTAGCCGAGCTCTGTTATAGTCTGTAGCCCAGCTCTGTTGTAGCTTGTAGACCCCGACCCCTGTTATAGTCTGTAGCCGACCCATGTTATAGTATGTAGCCCAGCTCTGTTGTAGCTTGTAGACCCCGACCCCTGTTATAGTCTGTAGCCGACCCATGTTATAGTATGTAGCCCAACTCTGTTATAGTCTGTAGCCCAGCTCTGTTGTGGCCTGTAGACCCCGACCCATGTTAAAGTCTTTAGCCCAACATATTTATTAAAATTATCTTATTATAGTTTGAAAATAGCTGTGCTCCTCATGATTATGATTGTAGGAGTGAGAGCAAGGATCAAGTCTCAAGGGCTCCTGCTCGTCGTGAAGATAAGGCTCGGGACAGAGATCGCAAAACCGAGGCTCCTCGTCGACAGCAGCGGGGAATTGAACCCGAACCTCGTCGACATCTTCCTCCTCGTAGTACTGAGAGGAGCAGATCTCTCATAGGTTATTATCTTTCAACGTTTTATCATGTTGCTGGTAACTTTTACACCTCAACATTATCTCTATATGTTGCTGGTAACTTTTACACCTCAACATTATCTCTATATGTTGCTGGTAACTTTTACACCTCAACATTATCTCTATATGTTGCTGGTAACTTTTACACCTCAACATTATCTCTATATGTTGCTGGTAACTTTTACACCTCAACATTATCTCTATATGCTGCTGGTAACTTTTACACCTCAACATTATCTCTATATGTTGCTAGTGACTATTACACCTCAACATTGTCTCTATATCATGTTGCTAGTGACTATTATTAGGCGTCTGCGAAGCTTCGATAATATCGATATCAAATCAAATTTTATATTATTTGATTCGATAACTTGAATCCAATCAAACTAGAAAAAAATTGATAGTAGTCTAGGCTATTGCAAACCTCATTCGTATCTTATGAAGCAAAGTAAATGTTTGTTAGCACAGATGTTAATAACATTTGTATGGATTTTAATCCTAATATTTAATCTCATTTAAAATATGTAACAAAAGTATTTGCTATTATTATTAAATATTTTATAAGCACTTCGAGGAATTAAAATAATCATACATTCTAAAACTAGTAAATCGGATGGCTGATGATGTCATATACGTCAGAATATACTGCACATGTGCATAGCGTTAAGAAACGAATGAACATTTAGGATTAACATTGGAATATGAAATGTGCGTGTGTTGTAAGAACTATGAAAAAGGAACTAATTATGTTAACTTGATCAAATGGAATACAGCTTATGATTGATCAAAACTGGACAAAATCGTTGGCAGCAGCCAACCACAGCCTTGGTTTGAAAATATAAAAATAGTTGCAAGTAATAACGTGTTTGTATGCTTAGTGCTTTCATATTTAAAATTCATAATATTTTGAAAACTATTGAACTGATTGTATAATGTTTATATCTTTAATAAGTTTTATGAGTTTGTAGGTTAATTTTCGTTCCATAGTATAATATTTCTTAACATATTTCCTAAGTTTCAATTATTAAATTATTATAATAATGTTGTTCAAACTGGAAATATATACAGCATTTTAATTTTTTTATTTTAAATCTCGCGTGTGTTAGTAAAAGAAGCATTAGTAATTCTTTTGTACAAACCATATGAGTTGCAAAATTTTCCTGTTTTTAATCACGACATATGGAGAAACTGAAAGAAGACGATTTTAAAGTGGATGGACGAAGAAAGAGAAGTAATGTGTGGGTATATTTCGAGGAAGGAAATGGAGATGCCACGTGCATGCATTGTTCTAAGAAGTTAAAAAGACCAACTGGAACCACTTTTACACTAAAAGACCATCTTTCTCTGCATCACATAACTCTTTATGAAGAGTTCCCTAAACTGGACGCTGTTTCAAAAGATGCCTCTTTAGCATCCTCATCAGCGTTAAAATCATCTCCAAAGCAGCGAACGCTTATTAGTATGGTGAAGAAGAAATAAGAACTTCCTCCACAAGGAAAAGAAGCCAAGGCCATCAGCGACAAAATAGCCCAGATGCTTGCATTGTGCCACTTATCCTACCAGTTTGTTGAAGAAAGGTGATTTATGGAGTTAATGGTGCACATTAAACCCAATTATAGAGTTCCAGTAAGTACAACATTTTCGAGAAATATTGTGCCTTTGGTTTATCAAAGCGAAAAGAAAATGCTAGCCAGTGTACTAAGTGAAGATGATGTAGCTGCGCAACTAAACACAATTAGTCTAACAACCGACAATTGGACATCTCGTGCAGGAGATGGCTATGCATCACTCACTTGCCACTAATGTTGTGGTGCTTGAGTCGCACACAGCTGTTAACATAAGACGTACTCTTTCTGAAATGTGCAAAGATTGGTGCATCCCACCACCAACCCAGTCCAGTCCTATTTAGGTATTTATTGTTACAAACTATGCCTGTAACCTGCAAGCTGCTATTAATGGCACATACTGGATTCGGCGACAGTGTTTTGCTCACACCCTTCAGTTGGCGATAAAGGATGTAAAGACCTCTTGCCCAAACATCACCCAAATTATTTCAAAGGCTCGCACAATTGTTGGTCATTACAGTCTGAGCTCTACAGCAAATGCTAGGTTGCATGCTGTGCAAAAGACTATGGACTTACCTGAGTACAAATGCGATGGTCAAGTGAATATGCCATGCTAGACAGGCTTGTTTGAGAAAAGCTGTGGCTGCAGAACTAGCTTCTTCAAATTCGGACATTGACTCTTTCATCAACAGAATGGAAACTGGCTGGTGGCATTGTTGAAGTCATCAGAGCTTTTGCTGAAGCTACTACCGAAGTATGCGGAAATGCTTATCCCACAGCATCAATGATAATACCAATACTCCATTGCCATGAAGCAACCACTTAGGCCCATATTCAAAAAAATGAACTTATTTCAGCAGTGCCTTTTGCAAGAAACCTGCTATAGTCGTTAAAAAGTTGGTTCCCGCTATATAAAATGGATGACATTAATGATTTGTGTATAATAGTTGATCCACGGTATAAGGTGCTCTATTTAATGAAGAGGAAAGATTCCATGCTGTTAACCTGCTTCGACAGGAACTTCTTTCATATGTGGCTCCAGAAACACAAGCCAACGAAACCCCAAAACCAGCAGTTTTAACTGGATCAATGTGGGACGAGCTAGACAAAGTCCCTCTAACCGTAAGGCCTACCCGCAAATAGCGTGGTTAATAGACATGCAAAGTAAATTGATAATTGTCTAGAAGCACCAAGACTACACAGGCTAAACAACGCGTATGATTGGTGGAAGAAACACAAAGAAGAGTTCCGAGATGTGGCTTATGTAGCCGAGAGATTCCTAGCTATTCCAGCCACACAAGTGTCAAGTGAAAGAGTTTTCTCAACATCTGGGAACATTGTGACCAATCGTCGTGAACTATTGTCACATGAGCATGTTGAAGAACTTACCTTTTTACAGGACAACTTAAAGGGCTAGTGTTAAAAACTAATTTTATTTTGAAGTGTAACTCCTTTTTTAACAACATGTTTTCATACTGTGTAGGCTTGTTTTTCTTTAACAGCGTGTTATTATTTGTGTAGCTGTTTTTATAGAGTGAAGGCTTAAATTTTAATTTAGCGGTGTGTTTTATTAGTTTGTAGCTGTTTTGATAAAGGTTAGTGTTTTTTTGTGGTGTGACTGTTTAGCCTATTTAACATGGTTTAATGAAGTTAACCTTTTGATTTAGCATGGTTTCATCAATTAGTGCTGTTGTTTTTATAAAGTGTAACTGTTTTCATAGAGTGAAGTCCTAATTTCTTATTAAGTGTTTTTTTCAGTGTAACTGTTTTTATAAAATTTAGCGTTTTTTTTTTATAAACTGTAGGAAACTGTTTATTTACTTGATTTTTATTAAGAGAAACTTTTGTTTAACATGCTTTTGTCAAGTGTAGGCCTGCCTACTTCTTTTTACTAGTGTAGCTGTTTTTATAAAGTGTAAGTACTGAGTGTTTATTCATCATGTTTTTATAAAGTGTAGCTGTCTTTATTTAACAGGTTTTCATAGGGTGTAGTAGGCCTAACGGTTTTCTAAAGTTTAGCGTTCTTTTATAAAGTGTAACTGTTTTTATTCAACATGTTTTATAAAGTGTCCCCTAGCTTGTATATATCAAATTTAGCAGTTTTAGAATGTTTTCAATATGATATGATTCGATTCGATAATCATTAAAGATTTGTGAATATTGTTTGCTTCGATTCGATATCCGATTCAAACTTGAAAAACCTGCTTCGCAGATGTATAACTTTTATAACTCAACATAGTATTTATATCATGTTGCTAGTGACTATTACACCACAACATTGTCTCTATATCATGTTGCTAGTGACCTATACACCTCAATATTGTCTCATTATGTTGCTTGTCATTATTATACCGCATTATAAAAGTATCTGTATGCCTTATAGCACAATCAACCTTTTTCCTCCCGGTATCTTTGTTTATATAGTAGTACCGTGTTACAGCCTCCCGCAACAGAGAACGTGACAGAGAACGATTGTTAGTTCGCAGTCGGGAGCAAGAAAGAGAGCGAAGAGAAAGAGAGAGGATAAGGGAAAAAGACAGACACAAGAGAGCACGGACACGCAGCAGAGAACGGAACCTACACACTCGCTCCAGACCTGGACACAACAACAGGTATTCAATCCTCTATTGGCCATAGTAAGGAGAGCTAGGTTTGCTCATTAAACAGGTCGAGACTACTGGTGAATGTTATCACATGTGTTGTGGTTGTTTCAGATCCCACAACAGTATCAGCAGCAGACACAAACCAGGGGACAAGAAAGACAAGTTTAAAGACAGTTTATCAGAAGGGCTCCATAGGGATAAGATGTCGTCTTCTGATGACGAGTAAGTATAGTGTGTTGTTAGCTACATGTCTCAGTGTGTATTGCTAGCTGTGTGTGTCAGGGAGTATTACTACCCAGTGTATTGCTAGCTGTGTGTGTCAGGGAGTACTACTACCCTGTGTATTGCTAGCTGTGTCTACCAGGGAATAGTATCTGTTGCAGGGTAGTGGATATCAACATTGATGAGGATGAAGACGAAGAACAGATCATAGAGAAGAGAAGGAAACAGCGAGAAGAGCTACTGAAGGTAACATTATCAATTGTTGTCTTTTATTTGCTAGGCTTGAACTAATATGAAAATTCCTATTTGAAACATTTTTATATTTCTTATTTAAGACCCAAAAATTAATTTTAAAAAATGTTGTTGATAAGGCAAGACTATGGAGTCAGAGTAGGTAACAATTTTGGGTGGAGTTTGAGTTTGTAAAAATGTACTGATTGCAGCTTCAAAATAAAAACTTATAATATTTTAACAATATATGGTAATCATATTTTAATTTTATACTTTTTTTATTCCTTGGGAATACTATTTGTAATTCGGATTGGCACATTTATTCAAATATAAATTCACGACGACAAAGAAGCTTGCCATGAAGTAAACTGTGTTGGAGAATTTTACTGCAATAAATATATTATTATTAATTAATGTACACTAGCCATTTATAAATAAGTCTAAAACCTCATCTACATACTTTGTATCCTTAAGGTGTGTAGTAAGAGATTGACTCCACAATAACAGATTGAACTTTCGTCTACAGCCAATCTAATTCCTCAGTCCTTACCACTCTGTAGTCAACTTTAACCTTCTAAGGACTAGTCGATACGGACTGTTAAGGACTACCAACCAAAGCGAAGTAAGCATGTGCCCACATTGAAATGAAAGCATCATTGGCATTTATTATGGCAATTAAACTAATTAGCTCATGTTTTAAGTATATTATTTGTGCCTGCACTTAACCTACTGGACTTTATCCCTATATGTTGTATAGTTACTTGTGTCAATAATTGTTCAGCTGTGATATTGTCTGCTTCACATATGAAGTCTGCTTGCGCCTAGCTCTAGAAAATTATCTTTTAAAGTGTTAAATTGGATATTTTCAACTTTCGCATTGGTTGGCACATCACATGATTACTGATACGAACTGTGTACACATGATTTCTTTTCTAAGGACTATAAGGATGCGGATCTTACGATCTCTATAGATCGGGCTTGAATAGAAAGTTTGGCTTACCTACTCAACAACCTTGTAATAAAGACAATAATGTAGAAATATAAAAACTTTATGTTTAAATGTGTTAGTAACTTTCTACTATACATGCCATGTTTGAAAGTGGTGTGGCCTTCCCAAAATGACTAATTCGAATGTGGTGTTCAGCGCCTAGGTGCCCTCAGTGAGGACTCCAACACATCCAATAATGTGGCAGTGTCCAGCCCAGAGGACCGCGAACCCACCCCTCCTCCCAGTACAGTCAAGGCTAAGAGGAAGTCCAGATTCAGCTCAGCAGACCCTGTCGCGGATCAGCCTCCGCGCGGAAAGAGGGAGTGGGACATGTTTGCCGAGGCTGATGCTCTCCACGAGTATAACGTGAGATTAATCAATTGATTAGATTAACACGGTTGTAACTACACAATGTATAGTTTCAAATCAACTTTCAGGCTCTGTATCTAGTATGTTTTAGGTTGAGACTTAACAAAACCAACTTTATTGAGGGCTGCCAACTATTGACGATTGTAAAACAGCTTGGCTGCTCCCTCGCGCAATTTTAATTATGTTTGACCTTTATGATCTCAAAGTAGATCTCGTTTGGTTGTTTGGTCTTATTGATTTTAAGTTTGGGA
Organism: Timema monikensis; assembly: GCA_902151445.1. Taxonomy (NCBI): domain Eukaryota; kingdom Metazoa; phylum Arthropoda; class Insecta; order Phasmatodea; family Timematidae; genus Timema; species Timema monikensis. Next base: position 56,956 of record CABFVZ010001459.1, read on the forward strand.
GCATGTAACAGAAATATTTGTTAATTGTAGAGAAATTTGTTTAATACACTATTTTACAAATCCAAATTTTGTAAAAAAAAATTAATATAACAGGAAATAGGAATATAGCATAATTATAGAAAGTAAAAATAGTAACTAAGTGCTAATATTTATATAATAGGTAAGTTTAAATTAATGGTTTGGGGTATGTTTGTTAGGTTTTTCTTGTAATTATGTTGTGGCCAGGGGCTCCGAAAACTCTTTGAAAAAAAGGGAGGGAGTAGCTCAACTGAGAGTGGGTCAGAGGGTTTTGATAGGGTGAAATTTTAGACTCTGGATGACTTGAAGGAAGTTTATTTTTCACAGGTAATATTTTTTTGAATGTATTTCTTTGTCACTATGTATAGTAACAACATAGTAGGAACTTGTGTGGAGGAGATCATGGTAATTTTTTTTTCACTCATCAATTAAAAATGATAGGTAGGCCCCATTTTTATTTTATAAGTAATGATACTATTCAATGGTGGTGGAACCCTATTTTTGGAGGACGATTAGCAAAACAAGGATGTTTTGAACATCTTTGTCCCCAAGGCAAAGGAGGGATTAGAAGCCCCCTTCCATACACTTTCTGAAATTTAGATACCCTTAGAAGCGACATAGAGTGGTTCTCACCCAGAAGAGTTTTTAAATTTGGGGTTTTAAACCTAACCTCTCTGCTGTATGAGGTTTATTAACATATTCATGATTTGGACATATTCCGAAACTAATTTATTACAGATCCTGAACAGGTTAAACAACAATAGCATCTTCACATTCACCTGGAACATTTCACAACACCATGCCATATTCATGGATCTGGAACTGGACCTTCACAAGGGAAACATAAACACCACAGTACACACCAAAGCCATCAACCATCAACAGTACCTCCAATTCCAAAGAAACCATCCTCTTCATCTAAAATTCTCTCTACCTCATAGTTTGACTACCAGAGCCAAACATATCTGTTCTGAGGAAGACTTTAACAAGCAATGTCAACAACTGTTCAAGGCTTTCACAGCCCGAAGATATCCTAGCAACAGTCAAATAAACAGAGCCCTATCCATTTAAGAGCCTATCAAGAAACAACCTTCCAATGACATACCGCTTGCCACTCAGTATTATGAAGGACCAGACAAACTCAAATTTATCCTGAACATAGTCTACAATATTATCCTAGCCTCATTACCTCTCACACAAAATATTCTCAACAGTGCTCCAAGAATCACATTCAACCCCCCCTAATCTCTGCAACATTCTGGTTCACCCTAAATTGCCTGACCTATCCACAAACATCATCAGGCCAGAGGTTCCTACCCAACAAACCGAGATGGAGTACCTACAAACTTTAACAGCAGACTCGGATATCCCATGACTGCTTCACAAAAAATAGTAAATACCAGTTACACCAAGTGTAGACTATTAGCTCTACCCCAATTAATGTTATTTATTGATCATATTTGTGCCAAGAATTTAATAGAATGCAATGAAAATTATGATATTTTGTATGTACAGCTTTTATTATAAAATACTGGGTAAGTACACATCCTTTGGTCAGGAAAACATGGGAAAATAAAGGAATTTGAAAGTGTAGACCTTATCAGCACTGTTTGAAAATATGTAAAATATAAATTCGTTTGTGAAACATATTTATTTCAAGGCCATAAAAAGTGTGGATGAGTAAATAATATGACCGTTCCTCTTTCTCGCACATAAATAAGATTCCACCGCCCCTTTTTAAAATATTCCCTACGGCCAAGAGACACGGTGTAGTCTGCCAAAGTAAAACTGCTACTTTGTAGGGTAAACGGAGTGTACATGGAAAACAGGGAAGACCTGTAAAAGTAATGTAATTGGGTGTGACATGAAAAATCAAGGAGAAGTTAGAGAAATTATAAAATGTCAGTGAAACTTTCAATCACAAATAGGCCTAATGTTTGTTACTCTTTTTGTGGAAGAGGTTTTTTTTAAAATAAAAATATAAACTGCAAAATTAGGGCATTACCTTACTTGGGAAATATTGGAAAGGGGGGGAGGAGTTGAGATAGTCCTGTTCCTACCCACCCCCAAGATGAAAAAAGGGAGGGTTTAAAAAAACACCCCTGCCGCGGCTTACCCTGCTCCGAAGCCCCTGGCTGGGGCTGAACCACCAATGAACAGTATTATAGTTCCAATTTAAAGTTTTTGAATTTTCTTTTCTCCTGAATCCTCAATGAATATCCTTAAGTATTCATGGATTCAATCCCTAGTTACTAGTACTTAGGACTTAATGAATTTGATTTAATTGTATATCAGGTTGGCCACAGTCATGAAAATATGGAAAACCTGTGCAGGAATAACATTTTTTCTTTGAAAAGTTTTCAGGCGAGAAATAACAATTTCTCACAAGAATGAGACATAATAAAGGAAAATTTAAAAAAACAATCTTTATATTTTATCTTAAGATTATATTTATTTTTTAGATTTATAATTCTAGTACAAACTTAGCCTTCCCATTCATTCCAATAAAAAAATAATTTGAGGATAAAATTAGAAATTAATGGTAATTTAATAAGAAGGGAATCAAATTGTATAGCTCTAAATAAGGTGTTAAACAATGAGTAGGCCCAATGGCTGAATGATTTTTCTATATTATTTACAGAACATAGTGGGAAAAGACAGTTTATAAATAGAATAGATATAATAGAAACAAATTTTATAATAGTTACAGAACTTACCGGTGTTAATTTTAGTAACTAAAATACTTTCACAGTAATAAATCAACACAATCATTTAGACTTAAACTAATCTGAATAAATAAAAGAGAGCCACAGTATAGTCCATAATACCAAGAAACTTTCTCAGCTCAGCTACTTTTATGTTTTAGTTACTAAACCATCACAAAAGGCACTGTTATACTCCAAAAATGTTAGTATATTCACTGTCTATGCTGGCATGATACTAAAGCAAATTGTTGCCATTGCAAATAATACTTTTAACGTAATATGCGTGTGGTTTATTTTGTGCATAATTAGATATTTAAAAGCCATTTTTGTGATTTTGGCTTGCTAAAAATATGTTTTCCTGGCTTATATCCATTCAAGAATTAATATTGCCATCAATTGTAGTTAAATCACCTGTATTTATATCAACTGTGTAGCTATATTATTTAATGCCGTTTTTATAATATTTTGGATGACAATGACATTACTAAAGGAAGTGAAGTATTTAGTGTAGAAGTTCTTGAGCAGATTAAAATGAAGAAAATGTTAAGCTCTAGGTGACTGGAGTGGTTGTGACATTATAAACATATCTTAACCTCTCCTACATTCCTTGTTTATAAGCTCACAGCAACATTTGGCAACAATCAACAGCTTTAAAATTAGCAGAATATAAGCTTGAATACTATTCTTGCAATTATTTGACAAGGTAGGTATAAGACGCAGTGCCAAAAACAACTAGGTAGGTAAAATAAAAGTGACTAAAGTTTAGGGTAACCCCTACTTCTAAATATAAGGTTAATTTAACTTTAATAAATTCGTAAAATTGTTTAGGAACATCAAATACAAATGTGACTTGGAAAGATGTTTCTTGTAGCTTTTTAGTATTAATTTTTCCCCGAAAAATCCAGGAAATTATTTTTCCCGCCCAAGTTTCAAGAACATCTAATTCCCCAAATTTTGAGATCCTGCACAGACGAATTACAAATTATAGTATCTTTTATATTTTTTAACGTCTTTACAAAACCCAATAAAGTTTTTCAAGAGATTTGGATTCTTTGAGCAATAAGGAGCCTTTTTATATTATTCAGAAATTTTGTGGCTAACCTGTTTGGGTATTGCTATTTTCTCATAAGATATGTTTGTATCAGAGTCCTAGTGCAGTAGACAAGCTCCCTGGGGGGCCAGAGAACCCCAGTCTCACAGACAACTGGGACGATGCTGAGGGATACTACAGGGTGCGAATAGGGGAGACCATGGATGGACGCTACGTGGTGTATGGTTACACCGGCCAGGGTGTCTTTTCCAACGTTGTGAGAGCCCGAGATGGGGCCAGGGGAAGCCTAGATGTGGCCGTCAAGATAATTCGCAACAACGAGATCATGTGAGTCCCCCACGAAATGCGCCCCATGACACAAACTACATCATCAATCCAGATATAACGATTCATTGTTCTTTTTTTTAGAGTACTTCAGTGCGTTTTTTGGTAAGTTGTGTATTGGCCTGCATTGTGTTGTCCTGGTTGTTCAAGTTCACCCTATAACACCCTAGAAGGGTTCTGATAACAAAACACAAATCAAACTTAAGAGATAAGATCACTATTTGTGATCAGGAAAGTAGGAAATTTGTTAGATTAAATACTGATCTTATATGCTACAATTTAATAACTGCCTTTAACATACCTAGTTTACGACCGCAAAGATATGGTACATGTTATGTGATATGTTGACGTTAGCAAATGAGTGGTTTCTCTGAGGGTGGGTATTGGGGGAAAATCAGCAAGTGAGCAGTATCTCTTAGGGTGAGTATTGGGGGGAAATCAGCAAGTAAGCAGTATTCCATTTTTTATTTTATTATTAATCTTAATACAACTAGAATTCATATTAATTTATGCTTACCATTTGCTATGAATTTTACTAAATCTACTTTCTCTATTAAAATTACAACCTAAATCCTTTAGACACATTTAAAATTAAAACAGTAAAAATAATATTAGGTGCTTTTGAACTAGCATGATGAAATGTGGCCTATTATACACCCCATTAATGTAATAGTAGCAATAGTCTATATTTTGACTAAAACACGGAGTAATTGAGCAGTAGTAGCCAGGCCTCATGAACTGTTGAGTGAGTGACGTGCAATAATCTAGCCCGCAGGCTGTGTGTGGATTGTTTTGCAGGTCCCGTGTTAGCCAGTGTGTGGCTGGCGCTGGCTAATCCGACCCGCCAGGCTTGACGGCGCTGTCAACGGTCTCTCCAGCCAAGATAAGTTAGACAGAGTAGTTCAAACTTTATTTTGGTTTGATTGAATTCTGTTGTGTTGCTAAATGCAGGCCAATACAAGCTAACCCTAGTTCCAGGGGCTTGGTAAGATTCAGCAAAACTTCTTGGCTTGTAGTCATTCGCTCATAATTAGTCACCCATAGGATGATCGCGGTCACAAAGTTGGAAACATCTTACACTAAACTCCTTAATATTACGGACTCAATTGTTTTAACGTGGACCACTTTTACTGAATCATTCTAAATTCTTTTAAGTTTTGTAGAAATACTTTTATTACACATTTTCTTAAGTTGAGTCTAATATTCATCAAATGTATCATTTGACTTCAAATCATTGATTATATTACTTTTGTAATTTGTTTGAAATATTTTGTAAGGTATTAACCCTGGAATGCTATCGTACAAAAAATATATGTATAGTGCCAGAACAATCAATCCCCACTCACCTGCTTAGGTGGCCACATGGTTTAAGGTACTACTCTCGCAGTATACTAGACTGTAGATGACTGGGAGATTGAGGTTCTAATCTCGGTTGGGTGTACTTTTTTTTTATGGTTTTCTACCCTCCTTCCACTTAAATTTGCATACACTTCCTCTTAATATAACCTTCCTCATCCCTAAAACCGTTAGCTTAATTAGTACATAAGAATTTAACCCAAATGGGTAGTAAGACGAGGGGCTTGTAAAAATTCCCCTCCCTCCTTCAAGCCATGCCAACAATGATCATTCAACAATTAGCTGTTGTGATGGATTGTTACATTATGTTATTTGGACTTAGAAGCCAGATGTATGTACTAATAGTATTAATAGTGTTGATTGAAACACCAGAAGTAATTGCCCAGACTTAAAAATTCAAATACAAATATTTTAATTTCTTTCTTTTTTTACTAATAACTAGATAATTCCAGCCATTACAAAAACACACTATTATGATTATTATTATTAGGTGTTCTGTCTTATGACAGGTCAATTTCCTTTGTCAGTGAACTTAAGACCGCTAATGTGCCTTGTCCTCTTCCACCTTCAGCTCCCAGAAATAAAAATATCTTTAATTATATTCACAAACATTTTTAAGACCTTGATTCTTTTTGTTTTGTAGTTTGATCTAATTAAAACACAAAATATTGAAAATAAAACTAATCAACAAAATACTAGAAACTAAACTTTGCTCATAAGACGCTTATGAAAGGTGCTATATGTTATTACATCTGATTTACGTATCAATATTAATGCAGCACTATACAATTACGATAGTATTCTCGGGTTAAGAAAGGAAAACAAAGTTTGGGATTTTCTCTTTTTATTTATTATAACTATCCATAGTAATTTTTTGCTATCGACAATAAAATTGTCAAGTATGCCCTAAGAGGTTGAGCATTATTTGAATATATCAATGGACCAATGCTCTTGAAGGTTTGCTGTTCTGAGGCCTGGCTCCATTAGTAGTCAACACATCTGCTCGGCTATTGACCGGACATTTTTAGAAAATGTGGTAGGAGACAAAATGTAATTTGTAATATTTCCTTACAGGCACAAAACTGGTCTCAAGGAACTGGAGGTACTAAGACGGTTGAATGACGCAGACCCTGATGATCGATTCCATTGTTTGCGCCTCTTCAGACATTTCTTCCACAAGAACCACCTGTGTATGGTGTTTGAACCGCTCAGTATGAACCTCAGAGAGGTAACCATTAGCACGTGTTGGGTAACTTCTTGTGTATGAACCTCACAGAGGTAACCATTAGCACGTGTTGGGTAACTTGTGTATGAACCTCAGAGAGGTAACCATTAGCACGTGTTGGGTAACTTCTTGTGTATGAACCTCACAGAGGTAACCATTAGCACGTGTTGGGTAACTTGTGTATGAACCTCAGAGAGGTAACCATTAGCACAATGTTGGGTAACTTCTTGTGTATGAACCTTACAGAGGTAACCATTAGCACGTGTTGGGTAACTTGTGTATGAACCTCAAGAGTGGCAACCATTAGCACATGTTGGGTAAATCTATGTGTAAGATCCGGAGAGAGGTAAGTATTATTACCAGTTGGGTAGCTACCTATGTATGATCCAAGGTGAAGTAGCCATTAGCATGTGTTGGGAAACTATATGTATGATCTGGAGAGTAGTATGTGTTGGGTAGATCCCTATGTATGGTCCAGAGAGAGTTAACCACTAGCACATGTTGCGTAGCTCCATGTGTATAAACCATTGATTTTATTTCTCACACATTGAATGTCATTGATTCAACATTAAACATTCACCTCTATCACAATTATTCAGAAGGTCTAATTTCTTTTCTCACGAATGTGATTTTCATACTTTTTTTTTATTTTATTTGGGCTTACATGAAATTTTGTGTCTTAGAAAAGAACAAAGGTACAAAAGTAATGTGCCGTCTGAAGCTTTGTTACTACACAGACGAAATAGCTTGCATACAGCGATGTGCAGCAAAGGGTGGGGGATGATGCGCATGAAGAGGTGCACACAAAGCATTTTGAAATATGAAGGGAGTTTTCACGTGTTTCACTCTTATCAAATTAACAAGTGAACCACTCGCTTTGCTGACCACATGGACTAAAGCGTTACTCTCGCAATTGACTAGACTGCCGAATACCGGGAGATCGTGGTTTGATCTCATTCAGATGTACTAAGAGTGGGTTTTTCCTAAATGGTTTCTCACTCTCTCCATGTATATGAAGGTACATTTCCTGTAAATTTAACGTTTCTAATCCCTAATCCATTCGTGTAGTTACTATTTAAAGGGTATAACCCTCATTAGTAGTAAGGTACTGATTTAAACCTTTTAGTGCCACGAGCCGATCTGACGGCTCCTCCTACTATCGTCAAAAGTGCAAAGAGTTGATCTGATTGGCTCTGTCTACTACCATTAAAAGTGCGAAGATTTGATCTGATTGGCTCTGTCTACTACCATTAAAAGTGCGAAGATTTGATCTGATTGGCTCTGCCTACTACTGTTAAAATTGCCAAGATTTGATCTGATTGGCTCTGCCTACTACTGTTAAAATTGCCAAGATTTGATCTGATCGGCTCTGCCTACTACCGTTAAAATTGACATTTGATCCGATCGGCTCTACCTACTATCGTTAAAAGTGCGAAGATTTGATCTGATCGGCTCTGCCTACTATTGTTAAAAGTGCGAAGATTTGATCTGATCGGCTCTGCCTACTATTGTTAAAAGTGCGAAGATTTGATCTGATCGGCTCTGCCTACTACCGTTAAAATTGACAAGATTTGATCCGATCGGCTCTACCTACTATCGTTAAAAGTGCGAAGATTTGATCTGATCGGCTCTGCCTACATCCGTTAAAATTGCCAAGATTTGATCTGATCGGCTCTACCTACTATCGTTAAAATTGCCCAGATTTGATCTGATCGGCTCTACCTACTATTGTTAAAAGTGCGAAGATTTGATCTGATCGGCTCTGCCTACTTCCGTTAAAATTGCCAAGATTTGATCTGATCGGCTCTACCTACTATCGTTAAAATTGCCCAGATTTGATCTGATCGGCTCTACCTACTATTGTTAAAAGTGCGAAGATTTGATCTGATTGGCTCTGCCTACTTCGTAGAAATATATAAAATTTAGATTTTCATGTTATGTCATGTGAATGAAAAGATTTATTTATTAATGTAAGTAAAGGACCATAATGATTATAAATGTATCTAATATGTAAAAAAAATGAAATTATTCAATTAGAGAAGGTTTTTTGAAAAACACATTCATTATGTGTAGGCCTAAATATTTATTCATGAGGTAAGCAATAAACTAAATGCACTACAACATAATAATAGTGAAATGTATTTGTAATATTTTTATAATAATATGTTAATTAGCCTTAGTTTTTTTGGGGGGTGGGGGGAACCTAAAATTTAGAAATTAAATAATTTTAATTACATTTTATCAATTCATTATTATTAAGGCGGGGTGCTAGTGAGCGCGAGTTTAGTGCATTAATTTTGCAGTTTTTATAGCACAAACATTTTTTGGCGAAAATAAATAAAATATTTCTTCTATAGAATCATAGAGTTTAGTTTTCTGCACATGCTAATCTCAACAGTTGTTGAATATCTGTCATGAAGCATAGCGGCATTTGGTGACAAACTTTTTAAATAAAGAGAAAAGTTTGTCACCAAATGCCGCTATGCTCATGACAGATATTCAACAACTGTTGAGATTATCATGTGCAGAAAACAAAAGTCTATGTTTCTATAGAAGAAATATTTGATTTATTTTGGCCAAAAGATGTTTGTGCTATAAAAACTGCAAAAATACCACCCTAAACTCAACGCTCACTAGCACTCCGCCTTAAGGAACAGTACATACAGATTAACATGATAGAAAATCAAAATTATCACTTAATAAATAAAAGTTTGGTGAATTTTCTTGCAAACCCTTACAAAAATTAGGAAATAGCTGTGGCATTCTTCGCACACAAAACCTACCAGGCCTCTGGCATTCTTCGCATGCAAATTCTGAAATAAGCATGGCACTAAAAGGGTTAAAAAAAAAAGTGAACCGCACAAGGTTAAGGTGTCAGACTTTTGTGCTAGGAGTCTGGAGTTAATCCACAGTCCCGGCACAGAATTATCTGATTGCCAAGCCCTTCCTTCACCTCTGACAATTTTATAATAAAGGAAATTGATAAAACTAAAGAAAAAGGAAAAATAAACTACTAAGAATAAATTTGATGAAGAACAATTTTCTTTATTATAAAATTATCTAGCCATTGGGCCACCTCATTTCTAAACATTTCGCCTCTGACAAGACATGTATTGATCACAACATATGAATGTGTGGAATGCCAAGCCTCCACCATGGTTCGGATTCCACGTTAAACTGTAGGTCCTCCATTTCATCTCACAATCACCCTACCATTACACATTAGCGTAAGTGCGTATAACCCAAACGGGTAGTAAGATGTGGTGCTAATAATAATAATGTTTTAATATATGAGGGCAGTTTGGAAAGTAACCTCCGTTTGGCTGTAAATAAATAACTTGCATAGAAAAAATATGTTATTATATACATCTTAAAATTAAAGTTTTTTACTATTTTTCAACATAGTCATCATTTAAATTTAAGCATTTTTCATAGCGTTTCACTAATTTACAAATTCCTTCTTCATAAAATTCAGCCGTCTGGGCACTTAGCCAATCTTCCACGGCATTTTGAAGTTCATCGTCGTCATCAAAGAGCTGCAACGCAAGCCACTTCTTCATGTGAGTGAAGAGATGAAAAATCACTTGGCGCCAAGTCTGGGTTGTAAGGGAGATGATCAAAAATGTCCCGTTTGAATTGCTTCAAGAGCTTTGAGTTTTTCGAGCACTGTGAAGACGAGCTTTGTCATGCTAAAACACAACACTGAATGTCAGCATACCGCGATGCTGGTTTTGAATGGCTTGCCTAAGTATCTTCAAAGTTTTATAGTAGACATCTGAAGTGATCGTCGTACCACGTTCCATAAATTCAACCAGCAAAACTCCCTCGGCACCCCATCATATATATGCATATAACCTGAACAAATAGTAAGATGCATTGATAAAAAAATCTGCAGTAAAAAATATTGTCGAATGACATGAATGAACTTAAGAACAAAACTAGTTGTATGTCAACATAATCACATGAAAAAAAATCTAATAACATTTAAAACATGTATCAGTGGTCTCAGGGTCTAGCGTGTCACTCTATTGTTGGATTTTATGTGGAATAGAGCACTAGGCTAAATCATGGTTTAAATTAGGAGGGATAGCCAGCACACTTACCTTGTTGATACTGGAGTAGAAATTGTTTATATATAACATTAAAAAACACACAAACATATTTTTAAGGACAAGCTTTCACTGTCACAGACAGCTTCATCAGGCCAAGAGAGTTGGATTGGATTGCTGATGACCAAATTTGGGTTCGAATCAGTCAGGTGTACCGAGCAAGGGTAGTTTTTCCTCATTGTTTTTCCACTCTTCCACCAATCAAATGTGTGTACATTTCCTCTAGAATTATACGTTCTTCATCCTTAATCTTTTAGCTTAATTAATGTGTTGGTAACCCAAACACGAGCTAAGACGTGGTGAAAAAGCAGTTAGAAAATTAGGGAGGAATGGAGGGTGAAATTCTTTAATATTTTAGTTTCACTAATGATGAAGGACTCCATGTGAAGGCTGTAAGGTCATAACATTCACTAAGTGTTGATCTAGTAGTATAATGTTTACAGGTTTTGAAGAAATATGGCAAGGATGTAGGACTTCATGTAAAGGCTGTAAGGTCATACAGTCAACAGCTGTTTCTGGCCTTGAAACTGCTCAAGAAAGCTAACATCCTTCATGCTGACATCAAACCGGATAATATCTTGGTATGTCACTCTGGTTCCGGTAGACACCTTTCTTATTACTACTTGGGTTAAGCTGTTTTGAAAAGTAGCGTCATTATGTGGTGTGTATGTTTGTTACAGGTCAGCGAAAGCAAACTGGTTCTCAAGCTCTGTGACTTTGGTTCCGCCTCTCATGTAGCTGAGAATGAGATCACGCCGTACCTGGTCAGTCGGTTCTACCGAGCGCCAGAGATAAGTAAGTTTATTAGTATAGTACAGGAGTCAGCAATCTGTTTTTGGTCCCACTCGACTTGAAAACTTAGCAACAGTCCCACATACACATGTCGTTTCTCCTTTTTTTATTATATATCTTCAAACTTAACAACGGTACCCACATACACATGTTGTTTCTCCTTTGTTATTTTATATATCTTCAAACTTAACAACGGTACCCACATACACATGTTGTTTCTCCTTTGTTATTATATATATCTTCAAACTTAACAACGGTACCCACATACACATGTCGTTTCTCCTTTGTTATTATATATATCTTCAAACTTAACAATGGTTCCACATACACGTGTCGTTTCTCCTTTGTTATTATATATCTTCAAACTTAGCACCGATCCTACATACACATGTCGTTTCTCCTTTGTTATTATATTTCTTACAGGGTAACCACAAACAGGGAAAACCTAGCATGGTAAGGGCATTTGAAAACTGGGGAAAAGTCAAGTAATTTGACCATGAAATGGGGAAAATTAAGCATTATCTACATTAAATCAAAACCAAAGAAACTTCATTATTATATTTGGATAACTTGCTTTGAATATTTTCTTCGCCTTAACTAAGGTTATAGATTGCAAAGTCAAACACCACCAGCTATTTAGTTTTTTAGCCTTTTGTAAGGACGGATAAAGAAAATTGGAAGGAAATGAACATGTGTTTTTGCTGTAGGATATTGGGAAACCGTTAAATTTTAAACTCTTCACTACACTTGGCCGCGATTTGAGCCTCGACCTCCCCATCACCAGGAAACCTTAGTCAACATACGTATTGGTACAGGTCATGGATAAACAACATTAGTGTAACCATGCTAGCCATTGACGGTACAGCTATACTTAGTAGGGTACAATTATATAAACGGGTAAAACATGATCAATGTAAAAAAATGCCTTAAAACCTGGACAAGTCAGGGAATTTATAAAACACATTCTTGTGGCCACCTTATCCAATTAGGACTGTGCGAAGTCCACTTTTTTACTTCAAAGTGAACTCAAGTTGAATATAAAATATTCTCAAAGATGAATATAAGTTTTAATATTCTTTGTTAATTATTTTATGCTTGAAAAAATAATGAGCTTATTAATATAACTTTACGCCCATAAATCATGCTACTATCACAAGTTGCAATATTTTTACTGAGTAAGCTTCATTATTATCAAAGTCGGAATTATTTTTCTGATTGAAGTTGAAGCTTTGAAGATTCGGACACCTCTTACATCTTAAATTTATTCCTTAGATTCAATCTTTCCTGTGTGTCTGCCCCTATCCCTTGAAAAAAAAAAAAAAAANAACATAATGTACCAGGGGTGTGTGAAACTTCAAAACTTCGACTTACCTCCAAAACAAATTCAGCTTTGAAGCTTCACCGTTAGAAATATTGTCAGCTAAAATTCTCAATTTATGGTCAATATTGTCATTCTGAGTTGTTGTATACATCATAAATTAATATTCATAAGAAAAAGATCTGAAATAATTGAATTGTAATTTTTGATAATAACTTGGTTTATCAAACTAAACACTTTTTCAATAAAAACTTATCCAAGTAATTTTAATGTTTAAAGTTAAACAAAATCCACAATATTATATTTTTTCGACCACAAAACATAAAACAATAAAATTCTAATTTTGATTTGGCCTTGAGAATATTTAATATATTCGATTTGAGTTTGCTTCAAATTGTAAAAGTGGACTTCCCACATCCCTAAAAAGTACATTTTCTTATTAATGTATTCACATTTCTTATTATCATCACCATCATCATCACACAGTTTCTAGCCACTGCAGGGTCTGTCCTGGATATAAGCCTCTCTATTTACTCCTTTCCTCCCACCACTTTTCTTCCTCCACTCCACTCCCTTCAGTCACCTGTCCCTGGGTCTTCCTCTCGGCCTCCTGCCCAACTTCTCCGTTTCTAGCATCCCTCCCCTCTCGTTCTCTCTCGCGAGAGTATCACCTTAGACCATAGGCCAGCAAAGGGGGTTATATCTACTTTTAATGACAATGTAGTTTTCTTAAATGATCAACTAAAAGTTGCTACGAGATTGACGGGTTGCCAACCCCTGTGCTAGTAGACTACCATCATGTGTTTTTTATTTGATAAAATATATTCACAAGTTTCTTGCTTTCTAGTTTTAGGGATTCCATATGACTTTGGGATTGATATGTGGTCAGCCGGATGCACCATATACGAGTTGTACACTGGGAAGATAATGTTCGCAGGAAAGACCAACAACCAGGTATTTATTATATCTGTAACTTATTGTACTGAATATTCTCAGATAAGGTAATTGCAAGCTCGGAGATTGGTGTAATCAATGTTCAACTTTGATGTCTTCAAGTGTGGACACCTCGTATGTTTGTGTTCTGATCATGTTTATTGTTTAAGATGCTCAAGTTCTTCATGGATCTGAAGGGGAAGATGCCAAATAAGATAATCCGCAAAGGAACATTCAAGGAACAGCATTTTGACGGCAACTGTAACTTCTTATATCATGAAGTGGATAAAGTGACCGAACGAGTGAGTATGCCACTAGCTTATAAACTACAATATAGTGGATAGAACCAGCTTTGATGATTTAAGGTGTCACTTTCGTATTTGACTAGATTGCCCATGACTGGTAGGCCAGGCTTTGAATCCCAGTCAGGTGTACTGAGTGTGGTTTATTCCTAAATGGTTTTTCACTCTTCCTTCATGCAAATGTTAGTACAATTTTTCTAAATTCAATCTTCCTCATCCTTAACACATTAGTGTAACTAGTATGTAAGGGTGTAACCCAAACAAGTAATAATATGCAATGACAAAAAAAAAAGTGGATCAAAGCAAATATTATCCAGAGCAAATCTAATATATTTTAAGTTACAGGCAAACTCCACCTTACAACACTTCGCGCTTACGACTCTTTTTATGCCATCATGCCCAAACTTGAGGCATTTGCTTCACGGATACGACACCTTAGAGACAAAGTGGATCTACATGATAAGCTCTAGGGGCGACTGTGGCGGCACATTTTGGATAACATTTTTATTTTAATATTTTGTTTTTAATCATTACATTTAAAAATTATTGACTAATATTACCGAAATATTTCAAGTTAAAGTTAGAACGATCATATCTATTTTTAAATAACTACTTTTCAATCACTTTGTAACTGATCTCAGTCTCCCCTTCTTCATAATGTTAACTCAAGCTACTGTAGGACATGTACTGTATATGCCTGATTATCTTTCGTAGAAATATTTTCTCAAATACTAACTTTGCCCCTCACCCTAAACACTTTCATCCGAAACTTCTTAAAGCCCTTGTCAATAGTTAAAAAAATACCTGATTATCTTTCATAGAAATCTTTTCTCAAATACTTTCCTCCCTCCCCCAACATCTCATTCCTTTCCTTTGAAACTTCCTAAAGAAACCCTTGACAGAAAAAATTGGGGGGAGGCATATTATAATGGTGCCAAGGGGTGCAAAAATTTGGAATCCACCACTTCTTTGAAACATGATGCTACCTCTCACATTATTGTCCAATGATTTATATGCTTTTCATTTTTCGAAATATAAGCCGTTCACTGTTTATTTTAGTTACAAATTGGTTATTTTCAACAGTTATTTCCTTATATGACAAATGCAGAATGCTTTGAGTTGCGCCATTTTTGAGCTATGACAGTGGTCTGGAACCTAACCTATCATATGTTCAGAGTATGCTTATTTAGCTACAATTACTTGAATACATGATGAACTGCTATTAAAACACCTGCGATTCTCTTGTTTCAGGAAAAAGTGGTTGTTATGTCAACCCTGAATCCGTCTCGAGATTTGTTGGCAGAGCTGGTTGGAAATCAGAATTTACCAGAAGACCAATCTCGCAAAGTTCACCAGCTCAAGGATCTACTGGAGAGGATACTAATGCTGGACTCTTCTAAACGTGTCGCTATCAACCACGCGCTCACTCATTCTTTCATCCAAGAAAAGATTTGAGCAGTGCCTGCACTTTATCAAAGTTTTGATTGACATTGTGACAGTTTCCGTTCCGACCAAGTCTTGATTGCCTGTTGCTTTTCTAAAACTGACAATTAGTTATTCTAAGGGTGTGCGAGTAGTCATTTTTCCCTTCGAGTCAAGTTGGAATAGAGTTTGAATGAAAACACTGTTATTTTTAGTTCAAGTAATATAGAGCAATATGTTTACTAGAAATAGTTCCAGTTAAATTTTTGTATTAGATAAATGCATAAACCATTAGCACAAACATACATTTTTGGGAGTGAAATTTTTTCTCGAAAAAAAAACTATCACACAAATTTGGATTTTTATATAAATTTAATATGAATGTACAACTTATTGTTTGTCATTTTATCACTCTGTTTTACTACCCATTTGGGTTGTATGTCGCTCTGTGTGAGAATGCAATTTTGACTGGAAAATTTTCTGGATGAAAATATCAATTTCCTGCGGGAACAGGATGGGAAATGAGAAAAAGAATTTAAAATAGTGCGTATAACCCGAACGGGTAGTAAGACGCGGTGCTAATAATAAATAATAATAATAATAATAATTTAAAATAATTTTTCTCTTTAGGCTTATATTTATTTTTCCTATTTATAATTTTAGTCCAAACTTATCTTTCCCATTCATTCCAATAAAAATAATTTGATCATAAAATTAGAATCCAAGGGCGATTTGATCCTGAATAGGGTCGAGAAAAGAGACAAAAACCCTGATTAGGTTGCAGTTTAGAGATCTGAACAATTAATTAAATTCTGTAATTTTGTAGCTTTTTTTTTTAAAAGAAAATATATGTATATAAAAGTTTTTAAATTGTAAGTTTCCAAATAAATATAAAATAAAAGAGAGTTAAAAGTATTTAGTAAGTTTTGTGTAAGCTAAAATAAAAAACTTAGGTCTAACACTAATAATAATAATAATTTTTGTTCAAGCATTTTTGGTATAAATATAAAAAATAATTCTTAAAATTGACTAGCAAATTTGCTTGAGGTGAGTTGGCAACCAAACCAGGTAGTAAAATTTGCATTTATTTATTATTATGTTTTGGTTCTCTATATTTTTATAAGATATTTTTGACAAGTTTCATGCAATTTGTATGGGTAGAAAAGATTTTATGTTGTATTTTTTAAGAGATATGTCACCTGTAAACTAACAGGAGTAGTTATTCTAGCTCAGCCATGTTCAACTTTTTCATAACTGAGGGCATCATAAGTTTTTGGGAAATTGCTCAGTGAGATCCATGATACCTGATGGCAAAATATAATATATACACACATAAATATCCCTACACACAAACCCTTAACCACACATCCATTACACAAGTGACATTATACGATTCAAAAATGAGGTGGCCCAATGGCTAGATAATTTTATAATAAAGGAAATTGATAAAACTAAAGAAAGAGGAAAAATAAACTACTAAGAATAAGAATAAATTTGATGAAGAAAGCCCACCTAGGGAAAGAGGAAAGATGTGGGAAGAATCCAATGCACAAAGGTGACATCTTCTTCCTTTCTTCTGTCTTCTATAGTAGAAGTAGTCACACACACATTTTAAACACAAATATAATAATATTTCGGCATTGTTGCCTTTATCAAACACAAAGAAGAAGAGAGTACAAATAACACAAACAATGGATTACTCCAT
>CABFVZ010001459.1:75071-91953 GCA_902151445.1 Timema monikensis
GGTGGCAGTAGCTTGCCAGGATCAACCATTTGTTAGGGCAAATTGAAGTTAAACATTATGTTTTGTTGTATTTTTTTCCCTATGCAAATAATTATATATAATATATAAAACACCATTTTCAAAAGAAATTAACTAATAAAAATAATTTCCATTAAAAAATGTAATCAAATTAACTATTTTATTAATTATATTTTTTGATATTGATTTGATTTGTTAAAAAAATATGCTATTCCCACACACTTCTATGTATGTTATTTTTTTATTGTTTTTATTACCTTTAGCAACTTTTTTTTAGCACCGGGTCTTATTACTCGCTACGGTTACACACCTATGTACTAATTACTCTAGTGTGTTAGGAATTTTTATTTATTTAAACTATTTATCCCGATTCCTAGTGTGTAGCTCAGGACCTAGATCTACATCTTGAATTAACATCATTACATCTTTTAGCTATGTTCTTTTTTTTAATACATTAATAAATTTAGAATAAGCACCTAAATCTAAAAATCCTATTTGTCTATTTGTCCTTCTTTCCTATGCCTAACCTACTAGTTGGTTCGCCCTGGGTATATAAGACCCCCGGTACCCTGCCCCGCTGGGTGTCCCATTGCGCTTTGAATCTAATAGTCCCCAGATCGACGAGAGCCCCAGCAGGGGAGGCTTCCCCCTGCCCGCCACCTGGGGAGGCGCCCTGCCGGAGATTTTGCTCCACTTACTATCCACAATATCATCACCTATGGACTTACTAACTTAACCTAAATATTTATAAAAATACTTAAAACTATATTAACCTAAATACAAATCCTACTTATAGTTGGCTGCAGAGTCTTTCAGTTGTTATCGCCAATCCATTTTCTGAACTGAGAGCCGCCACCCGATGGATTCCGACAGCTCCAGCCAAGTGGGCTGGACCCTATGAGGGTTGATTCTCCCGTCTGAAGATGTTGTTCTCTTGTACTCCCTAGCTGGTATCAAGGCGCCCTCCAGCTCATCAGCAGTTCACACTACTCTAATCAAGGGAGCACTCCTTCCCTCAGCTAGGCTCCGGTTTTCCTGGCAATCTCTACCACATTCTACCTAGCCAGCCGATAATCCAGTTTGTCTATGTCACACCTCTTGACTTAGTCAAGTTGTACGGTTGTGTGTCATCCATATCTGTTGTAACGTCACTGTCTACTGTCATGTCACTGTCACTCTCCATCCTGTACCCTTGTCTTAAGTTGACCAGTCTATTTTGTCATCTATTTTTCATTGCAGTTAAGTACGTATCTCTTACTTATTTGGACACATCCGCGATTGCATCCAAGAGACTCCATCGGTCCACGTCACGCAGTATGTGATAAACTGTGCTTGCTTGCAACAGTATCAGTAGGTTCATTCTATCGACCAACATCTCAATACACTCTAGCACAACGTGTTCTGACGTCGCCTTCCTATCACATTCACAAATTCCTGTTTCTGTCAGTCGTCTAGCGAAGAGAGCCGCCTTATATAGACCATGCCCAGTAGTAAAATGTACCAAACCTGGAGAGATCTGCAGGTATTCCATTCTTAACCATTCAGCAACGCTTGGAAATATCTTATGAGTTCTTCTATTTGTTTACCTCCACTCCAACTCGTATTGCCACTCCTATTCCAGATATTTCCTGACCTGAAGTCCCATTGTTATCCCTGCTTTCGTGAGATTAGCCACTTTCTCCATATCCCCCTTCCTTACCCAATATAATGCCACTCTCCTCACCTCTAAATCCAAGGGCCAGATACCCAAGGCTACACACAAATCGTCAGTGGCAACAGTCTTGCACGCTCCAGATAGCCTCAAAAGTACACTTCTCTGAAGGCTTCTGATTCTTACCTGTCTGAGCCGATGAGCCCACGCGCCGGCTCCATAACCCACAATGGAGACCAACATAGCCTGGTGATACAATCTGATCAGCCTCATAGACAGTTTAAATCTGCCTTGCCCTATGCTGATGATCTTATTCATAGCTCTCAAAGCTTTTCCACATGTGTTCTTCATGTGCGTCATGAAGTCGCGCCTCTCATCCAGCAAGTTAGGAATGAAGAAGATTGAATTTAGAGATGTACCTGCATTTGTGCGGATAGAGTGGGAAATCACCCTTAATACACTCGGCCAAATTCAAACTAAATATCCCCATCATCTGTAGTCTATTCTATTGCGAGAGTGGTGCCTTGCAGCCATTGAAGCAGGTTTTAATAATAATACAGCTTTAACAAGTCTAACCATATTAGTTTAGAAATCAATATATTTTAAATCTAAGATTATTCTAAAGGATAATTTTAAAATTTCCCATCTCAAATCCCGATATTTTGACTAATTCCCCGTCCTGAGATAAGTCATTCTCGTCCATCCCTAGTAATCTTTCAACGAATAGTATCTAAATCAAAACTAGGTGATTGGACTGAATCATACAAACAATTTAGTGAATCTGAATTTGTTTATAACATTGTTGTTTGTAGACAAAGTGGTGGTGAGCTAATTTATATAAAGCTTTAAAAACAAGCGGTCTTGCTTCAAATATGACTAAGGGCTATTGAGTGTTATGTTTGTTTTCAAAAATATTATGGTAAATCCATAAGGAGAAACACCAATGGGAATTTGAACGTGATAAAGCAAAGAAGTGTGGGCAGAATATTTTCATTTGTGCTCTACAAATGAAAGTTAGCCGCAGCCTTTGTCAATAAAAATACCAAAAATATTTATCAACTGAACCAGTGTGTGTGCCTGTGGATACCTCTTAGTTACTAATCCTCTCACAAAAAGCATTTTTGGAAATCATTGTTAGTTTTAACTAATTAATAGTATCTAAGGTACAAATGCAAATTGATGACATTCAACATAATGGATTTAGGTCTTGTGAAGGTGTATTTAGTGCATAGTTTGATATTTAAAAACTATTTTTTTCATCATATTTCACCAGATTATATTTTCCTATTCAAGAATAAATATTACCATCAAGTAGCATATTATGGTGGTTACTTAACGGCATTCAATTTTATTGACTAGGTACAATAGTTGTAAAATGGAAGCTGCTATCCATCTACTTAAAGGAAGATAGTGTTAACTTAACTTTAATAAATTAATAATATGGTTAATTAGCTTTAACAATAAGTCACATTGATAGCCAGTCCCTAATTTTAACCTTTTATATTTATTTTCCTGAAAACTCCTGAGAAATAATTTTTCTCACTTGATTTTCGAGAACATATTTCCTGAATTTTTTCCCTAAGTTTGGGATCCTAAACAGGCCTAGTTGTATGCTAATGTACTAATTACGCTAATAAGTTAGGGATGCAAAAGGTTAAATTTAGAAAAAGTTTATCCACATTTGTGTGGAAACTGTATATAAAAAACTGACCGAGATCTAACTTATTGTCATTGACAGTGTATTGTGAGAAACCATGCTGCTAACAAAGCAGGTTACACCTGACTGCTTATTGAATTATACAAGAGGAAGTATGGAGGGAGCCTCATTTGATTTGAAGTAAAATCTTAAACTTGAATCAAATTAAATAAACTTAAAATTTTCCGGGGGAAAAAAAATCTAAGTTTACATATTTTTCAAGTTTTGTAAAAATCGTGTTTGAGCAGCTACTATAACTCTACTCGTACTTGAGTTTTGGAGTACTCGCACACCCCTCGATTTTTTAATTACCAATAATCTTAAATCTTTATACTTTTAAGCTATTCTCTTTTCTCGCTTTGTAATGATCAACATAATGAAATTTCCTATGTTTATTTTTGTAAATGTTACACTGAATAAGTTTTAAAGAAAGTTTTTTTTTATCTATTCTAAAAGAAATAAATATATATATAGTGAATTAAGTAAAAGTATAGTAAGACTTTGGAATATCTCAATAAAATATTTTAAGTACTTTATATTTTGATGTACAATTTGTTTTTTTGAAATGAACTTTCTTGTGAAAGCAAGAACATAATTTTTTATTTATTCCACCAAAATCGGGCAATATTTCCTTTTCACGAGCTGGCTGGAGATAAAACCCAAGTCTTGTTCATAATAAATATTTGAATATTAAAAGAGTCACCCAATAACTTTTTGATTATTGTAAAAAAAAAATCTTTGAAATAGTGTCATAAAGAGATATTTAAGTTCACTTCAAAAAATTCTCAATTAAAAATATCACATTAGAAAATGCTTTATATTATTAATAAAGAAAAATTGTATGCCATGGAAATTAAGTTAGAAGCATGTCAGCCGTCACAAGGAGAAACAGAATTAGGAATGAATTTATCTGGGAAAGAGTCGGGGTACAAGGAGTACATGAGATAGTAGAGGAAGAAACGATGAGATGGTATGGTCATGTAATGAGGATGTTGGAGTATATGAGATAGTAGAGGAAGCAAGGGGTGAGATGGTATGGTCATGTAATGAGGATGTTGGAGTACATGAGATAGTAGAGGAAGAAACGATGAGATGGTCTGGGCATGTAATGAGGATGTTGGAGTATATGAGATAGTAGAGGAAGAAACGATGAGATGGTCTGGGCATGTAATGAGGATGTTGGAGTACATAATATAGTAGAGGAAGCAAAGATGAGATAGTATGGTCAGATAATGAGGATGTTGGAGTACATGAGATAGTATGGTCAGATAATGAGGATGGAAAGGGAAAGAACACCAAAGAGAATGATGGAAATGAAGTGTTTAGGAAAAGACTGCAAGTGAGACCAATAAAGAGGAGGATGGGGAGCCAGACAACAGCAAGGGTGCAAGTGAGAAGAGGAGAATGGAAGGAAATAAAGCAGGAATAACTGTGGAAGCACAGAGGAAGATGTAAGTATTTGAATAAACTGACCTGGCCACAGGCTGGAAATATGATGATGATGATAAAGTACAAGTCACAACATGAATAGAATTAACTAACTTATTGATAAATGGTCTGTTAGGGGGGAACTAACACGGGAGCTGCAAGATTTGCCAACATTCTGTTTTCAGCAGACCCACACAAAAAGCAAACCCAATGAAAAACTACAGACTTCTTCAGTTACAATTAAACCGGGAGACTGAAATATCGTGAGATGTGTTTTTACCAACTTTTGCTTAGCCGTTAAAATTATTATAAAAATATTTTTTTAATTTCATTGCAGCATGTTTGAAAAATGAGGTGTATGCACAAAGTACAGTTCGTTAAGATTTGCTGCCTAATAAAAACTTAGGCGGGGTCGTGCATGCATAGTATGGTAGAGTGGCTCATCAGCTTTCTGTTGAGTACTTTACTTCCATTACATTCATGTCTGGCGTTCTGTGAGAGTGATTTAAAATAATTGTCATCAATAATCCCACCAGTTGTGAGGTTCTTAGTGTGATACAATTTTTGTTAGTGAAAAACCCAGTACTGCATAAATTTACCATCAGATATGTAAGGTTTAAGGCCCTGATGTGAGGAGTGACATTAGGTGAGTTTGCACCATTGTGCATGATGAAGGGCACAGTGGCCACTCAAATGTGTTTATTGACAGTTTGGTGAAATGTGTAAACACGAAAATTCATGATAATGGTCATTTCACAGATATGGAACTTTCTTATGTATTTATAGAGTTTTAACAGTCACCCATTCGTGAAATTGTGACAAAAAAATCCAGGCTACAAGAAACTGTGCCATATGGGTCCCCAAAATGCTGATTGAAGCAAACAGAAACTCATGGAGTTAGCTCAAATGTTTTGGCAGTGTTTTGAAAATGAAGGTGATGGAACTTTTTTCCCATATCTTGACTGGTAATAAGACTTGAATTTTGTACACGAATGTTGAAACAAAACAATGGCTGTGGTGGCGTCATTCAACGTCCCCAAAAAAACAAATGTTCAAATACAAAAGCTATGTCAAGTTTAAAAAAAATCATTGCCCCCTTTTTTCTTTTGGAACCCAAAGGATATTTTGCTTGTTGACTTTATCAAATGATGAAAAATATTGTGAAACCTTGAAAAGGCCCAGAAGCCACAAAAAGACATGGAATGCTGACATCGCACAACAATGCTCGAGTCCACACTACAACTCAAAACTGTTCAGATTCAAAAGTCTAGGTGTTAACTGCTGGACCACCCGTCCTACAACCCAGACCTTGCATCACGTGACTATCACTTGTTTCAACAAATGAAACAGTGGCTCCTCACAGTGTTTAACAGAAGACAAGGAAATGAAGAATAGTGTGAATCACTGGTGACAGACTTTTTTCAAATAGGTTTAAATAAGTTGGTTCCAAGAAATCAAAAATGTATATAAGTCAATGGTGACTATGCAAAGAATGAATGTATTTTTAGCACGTAATAAAACTTTTCTATCCCTATTCATTCTTTTTTTTTTCTTTTTTTTTTTTTACTTCATCAGACCTGACTTGGACACACTACGTATCGTACTGCATGTTGGTTGGTTTCTCAATAGTTCCGTCAACTGTAAATTATAAGAACTGAAGAGAGGTACTAGGGAAATGTGGAGTGAGGTTTCCTGTTACTTTCCACACCGAGTCAGAAGGTACTCGGTGGCGGCTCGTGTATAGGCACTGCAGAACTGCAGCACCCCCTATTTCCACTTGATATTATCGATAATATTTAATATAATGAGTCCTTTTTTTCTTTATTTTTGTAGTAAAATATATATTCCTTAAGCTTAATGTCAGTACTTCAGTAGCCATCCCCCAGTTTATGAAAAAGATACAAAAAATCTTTGTATGGAACTGTGTGCTTCACAGTGCCAGCAACGTGGTGTTTGGTGTGCGCATGCGCGCACAGAAGGGAAGTGGGGAGGAAGGCGGGACTACAGGGTAGAGAGAGCACTGTTGCTCTCACAGTGCCGGCTCTGGCGTTATGGTGGAAGTTTTTTTAAACAGTGTGTGTTGTGCTTAAAAATCATGTACCATATTCTTTAATGTGATAAAGTGTAGAAGAGTGTAGAATTAGATTATTATTCTGCTTCCAGCTATTCTATTTGATTCATTTTTTTTCGGTTCTTTTATTTAGCAGAGAACTTTAACCATGGCCTTGCATCCCCAAGAGATAAGTTATGTGACTGTAAGTGAACTTCAACAGCTTAAGTTCACTCCATTCATCACAAGGACTGGCTGTATATTGAATGTTATTACTAATATCTTTCCTACCTCTGCCTGCCTCTTTAGTATTTGTCAGAACCATAAGTGAGACTGAGACAGATCATTGATAGTAACTTGGCCTTTTATAGTAAATTATGTTGATTTTAATGAGAATTAATTATAATATCCTAACTAAACAAATTTTTATTCAGTAATAATTGTAATTATTCCTCACCTGAAATTGCTAGAAAAATAATACCAAATGTACTAATAATTTTATTCGTAATATTACTATAAAAAGTGTGTTTTATCTGAATATAATGAGTTAAATTATGATCAAATATCTAAAATTTAGCCGTAGTTATGTATATGCATTATGCAACTGAAGTTTTGAGTATTTTTATTTTTAGCAGAAAAATGCCTTTTATTTACAGATTTTTAATTTCTAAAATCCAACTTTTTATTTATTTTATTTATAATAAAAAAAGTAGTTTCTATTAATAAATGATCATTTTTTTAACCCATTTGGATGATATGCTTATGTACTAATTATGCTAATGGAATAGAAATGATGTTGAATTTAGAGGAAGGGAATCCACATTTGTGTACAAAGAGATTAGGAAATCACTTATGAAAAACATTCGGTATACCCGGCCAGGATTTGAACCTCGTCATTGTTAGTCAAGTTTATAACGAGTGTGACAATTTAGAAGACCATATGACCACCAAAGCAGGTAATGTTTACTAATGTTTCTGTAAGAAAGATTTCATTGGACATGAGACAAATTGTTTAATTTTAGCACCACACCTCACTACCTGTTTGGGTGACACGCAACAATTTATTCTTTACACATTTGGTGAAAACACAGTGAACCAAAAGTTGTTGAACTTAATCATGGATTCCGCTAGCACAAAATGTAGATTTTAATATTTCTTTGTGTTAATTTTGGGTGAAAAGTATTTTCAAGCCTAGATTTAAAATTAAATAAACCTTATTTTGAACTAAAATCTTGGATTAAATATTTTTTCATAAATTAACAGAATATCTTATTTTTAATATTTAGCAGTCAAAGGAGTGAGAAGCTGATGGATTATCTTACCATTGAGCTAACCAGGATCATCTAGATCAGAGTTAGCAAACTCAAGGACAGAACATGTCTGACTAGTCTGTTTGTCTGTAATACTTTGATATATTACTATTCGACCTGCAGTTATACACCCACACACAAAAAAAAAAGTTTAATTTTAATGTGTACATAATTTTGAATAACAAAAATCAAATACAACCATTTAAGACTATTAACAAGAGGTTGTGTATTAATCAAAACTTGTGAATGTGGGGAATGCCAGGCCTCCACTGTGGTTCGGATTCCACGTTAAACTGTAGGTCCTTCATTTCATCTCACAATCACACATCTCACAATCACCCTACCATTACATATTAGCGTAAGTGCGTATAACCCGAACGGGTAGTAAGACGCGGTGATGATGATAATAATAAGAGGTCACTGCTGATCAGTGAGTTAAGTTTGGAACTGAGGAATAAACTGATGAAATGTTACATTTAAAGCATTGCGCTGTATGGAGCAAAAACTTCGACTCTCAGGAAGATAGAAAAGAAATACTTGGAAAACTTTAAAATGTGGTGCTGGAGAAGATCAGGGTGACAAATTAAGTCGTAAAAAGAGTGGGTGTGAAGAGAACCATTTTGGACGTGATTTTTTGGTACAAAACAAACTGGATTGGACACATCCTTAGGAGGAAGATATCTGCACATCAGAGAAGGAAATGTTGAGGGAAAGAGGAGCTTAAGCATGAGGATCCAAAAATGGTATGGCTTGGAAGAAGAGGAAAATGTTGCAGTGGATGGGGCATGTGATGAGAATGGAGGATAGAATGCCTAAGAAAGCTATAGAGATTAAGGAGAAGGTTAGAAAACCTTTCAGAAGACCATGGATGAGACGGACCAAGAAGTGGATTGGAGACACGTGAAAGAGGAAGAAGCTTGGAGAGATCGACAGACATGTAAGAGGATGTGGCAGACAAAGGCAGAAATGTCTAATAATCATGATGAATAAATACTGCTTCGAGTATTTTGATAAGCCACATAAACATCTGCCAGAGTAATAGTTTTTAATTACACATTAATGATTTTAAATACATATCAAAATGAGACGGTATGGGCATGTAATGAGAATGGAAAACGACCTAAAGAGAATGATGGATATGAAGTGTGTAGGGAAAAAGGCTATAATCTGACCAAGAAAGAGATGGAAGGAGTAGATTACAGAAAGTGTGCAAGTGAGAGGAGACAAATTAAAAAGAGATTAAGGGGTGGAAGATGAGGCATTTTACTAATATGACCCGGCCACAGGCTGTGGAAAGTTCATGATGAACATTAAAGATGGTATATAGCTACATCGATGGGCATGTGGATTAAACATCAGATTCTTGTCTAATTTACCCATGTCTTGGAAGTCGGGGTTTGAATTCAAGTTGATTTTTCCATATTGTTTTCAACATTCTCTTATCTCAAATGTGGTTACGTTTCCTCTAAATTATACTTCCTCATCCCTCATCTACTTTCATGATTAAAATTTGCATAGACCAGATGGTTATAAAGACGGGTTTAAAAAAAACATAGCCTGAAATATAATTTTAAGCAAACATGTTTTTATTAGGCTGTGGTCCATCGTTTCTTCCAGGGTTCTTTCGCACACTACCCTGACGCCCTAGAGCTTAAATATGGTTTGGGCTTTTTATGAGAAGAATCTGAAAACTTGAAAAATCCATGATGGAGGACAAGACATCATTAGATTACCTGGCAGAGCCGTGGATACAAATGGCTTCACTTTCTGTTTTGAAAAATCTAAAAATAGGGAACAAACCTTGTGTCAAATCCAAAATTGCACCTGCCAGAGATAAGACTAATCCCTACTATAAAATAAACTAACTCCTATTGAACTCGGGTACCTGTTTAAAATAGTTTTATTTTTATTTGTCTAAGGTATTTAACATACTCTTTCTGAACTGAATGTCTATGAGCAAAAGCCAAGTCTATCCATTTTCCTGCAAAAAGTATTTTCACATACTTTCCAAGGGTCTTCACATGCCATAACCAACTTGGGACAGACAGTTTTATTTCCCCTCTGAAGAAAATTGTGATATGGAATTTTTATCGCCCAAGAAAAATCCGTCAACTGAAGCTGGGTTTGAACCCATGTACATTGGGTCCTGAGGCGAGTACTTTACCCCAAGACCACAGAGGTCAACATTTGAAATAGTCAATACAATTATTAAGTCTGTAATAAGTTGTGTTCATCTAAAAATCTCAAGGGATTAAGTAATCTATTGGATATCAAATAAATCATAATCATAAGTTTAAGTCAATTTGTTTCTTAAAGAATATGTATTCAAATAAAAAGGCGAAGGTATTTTGACTGGTTTATTAAAATCTCAACACATGTTGTGGTACAGTAACTTGATGTGAAATAATCAACAAATATAGTCACTACACCATTCAATTACACAAGATGATTTTATTTTTAAATGCTGAAGATCATAAGTAGGATCGAATCAGGGGTGCAAAATTCCACTAATAGCAGCCAAAGTGTCATATATGCAAGGACTGGCTGCTAAGTTGGGATTCTCGGACCACTGAGCTATCACGTGTGAGATGTCTTTATCACCGCACATCATCATCGGTCCAATAAATAATAAAGATAGCAGCCGCAAATTATCACTACTACAATAATTCAACACCCTCTCTCCCTTTTTTTTAAGTCTGTCTGAAAGAAACTAATTTTAAAGTATCCATTTTTTTTTCCTCTCAAAAGTTGTGTTATATATTTTGTTAATTTTTACTACAAGCATAAAAGTATCCTTAGAACTATCTTGTTGCATAATTATTTGTAAAGTGTGTGGACCGATGGAGATATACTTACAACTAAGACAACGACAATAGACGCACATTCCCGGCTCCATGTCACCAATTGACATAAAAAATGTTCAAGTACAAACAAATACATTGCAATTAAACACTTCTTCCCAACAATGCTCAGAAAATGTTTCCCCATGAAAAAGCTGAACACGAAAGCAAGGGCAAAAGTAATTACATTTAAGTTTTCCTGTTGATTTAAAAAAAAAGTGAGAACATAGAGTCACAAACTCAACCTTGCGAGATTGATTGTACACTCAAGGGAAAAAATAGGGAGTATGTTAATATTAGTGTTCAGTTTCCCTGGGTGCTGGGCGCAATCAACACCCGCCAGTCTGTTGCTGGTACACCTCGATGGTGTCTCCTTCTTCCATCTCCAGGCTCACTGGAGTGTCGGACTCGTTTATAGGCTGGCCATCAAAACGGAACCGCATTGTCTGCATGGCGAGACCCTGGAACACAAAATATGCTTAAAATAATTGTCATTCTAAATTGTTTACTTTGTTATATTTTGAAGAAGGTGAAGTGTGTCAATGGTGGATTTAATAATTACCACGTCTTACTACCCGCTCGAGTTATACGCTTAAATACCAATCACTTTAATGGGTTGGGAATTGGAAAGTTTGAATATAAAGGAAGTGAACCCACATTTGCGTGGATGGAGAGTGCAAAATCATTTAGGAAAAACACCTCAAGTTCACCCGAGTGTGATTTGAACCTCGATCTTCCCATTCTCGGCAGTCTAGCTCAACATGAAACTTGTGTGTTAGCTAAATTACACCACTGAGGCGAGTAAAGGTGGATATAAACATACAAAAGGGAACAAACACAATATGGCTTGTACAATGAAACCAAAAACACAGTTCACACTTCGCAATGCTTTTCATTTGTTTATTTAAGAGAATTTGTGTTCCATTTTAAAATAAAGGTAAATTTTTTTTAGGGTATTGTGTACAAAAATACAGCTTAATGTTGGAAGTGTGTTTATACAGTAAAAACACTTTAAACTAGCATTGCTACAATAAACACTGATCAACATTAATAAATTTGTTCCTTGGATTAGAGTGCAATAAGCCACTTTCTACATCGTGACGCCATGTCGGTAACACCGCCATCCTCAGACCACATTGAGAAATTAACCAGTAAAATAAGTAGAGCTCATTTTTAAGTGGGTTCTTTCAAAAATGCCCACATGTTTTTTCAGGTAAAACAAATTAATTGATCACAATAATAGAATAGGGATGAGTAAGGTATAATTTTTGAGTAAATGTACTCACATATATGTGTGTAGGGGTAGTGTGAAACAATTTAGGGAAAACCTTATTATGAAATCGGAATTTGTACATTTTTACAGACTCCCCAACCCTGCTTAATTCATACCTAATACAGGGTTGATTTAATTAATAGGGACTACTTTTTAATTTGCTTGGGTTTTCCTTAAATAAAAATTAAAGACTCAACATTTTATCTACCCTGATGTTGGTTATTTTCTTTTATGGTAAGTTATCTTGGATCTTTTTCAAACGACCACATCCTAGGTTGCTGTCATCTTAAAAAATTAGTTCCCTATCCTTACTCACTTTATGATAATTCAGAGGAGTACTGAATTTCCTTTCCTTTCATCCTCTGAACTCGTTTCTTGCTTACGTACTTTACAAGTCTCATCATAACTGGAACAGCTTTTACACTCTTTCCTGACTCAAAACAAACTTTACCATATTACCTGAATAAGTATTCTTTTCTAAATATTATGCAATGTCACCCTGCATAATTAAGAAATGTCCAAACATACACCACTTTTTAGATGAAAAAATAATGGAATGGGGAAAAAATTGTATTAAAATTGTTTCAATTATTTAAATTGTTAATACTAAGAACTAGCTCAATATAAGGATAGATGGTGGTGTACTTTTGTGAATGCAACAATTAACTTTTGAGAACATGCTGATTTTTTTAAATTTTTATTTGTTTATTAAAGAAATTTATATTTTTCTAATTTTAAAAACATCATAAAAATAAAAACACTTAACATTTTACATGGCAAATACCCTTATAGGGCCCCTAGACAATCAGTCAAAGTGTCATTCCTAAGATAGTCTGCCGGTCAGTATGCATCAGTATTTACAACAAGACCATACAATGTCAGTCTTGGTATCATTATTCAGGGTTCCTACAGTATTTGTAAAAATATTCTCCCTGACTTTCCCTGACTATTTTCCCAAGTTCCCTGACCAATTTCTCATAAAATTTCCATTATAACTTTACGGTACTATACACGTGAAAATATTAATTTAAATAAATTTATTTCGGCCTCCTCCCCCCTTACAGCCGACCTTGCCTCACCTCTCATGGAAGAATAAGAAAGCAGACATCTTGCCAATCAGTTGAGGGAAAATGATGGAAAAATAATCCCTATCAAAAATTTGTAACAAACTTGATTCCCTTTGGTATCATGTGCAGAAATACGTATTAAATAACAGGCCACTAAGAACATACTAAAGAGTTTGGTATCATTACAGTTTTATTTTACCTAAACTGTACATTTCCTGAACTGAATAGCTTACAACAGGAACTCTGTCTGCTTTCATATTATTCATGTCTCAAGTCAATTTTATTTTTATTAAAATTATCACTATAGTCATACAATAAGAAACTATGTTATATTTAATAAAGTGAAGCTTGCTTCTTCTTCAGTTCTTGCAACTCCACGTCTATTGCTTCTCGTTTCTCTTCAGTTGCCATCATTAATTTTTTTCTTTCTCCTTCTAAATCTTTAACTTGTATATCTAATTTCCTCTTTTCTGCCTTCTTCTTGTCTTTTTCACTTTTTTCTTGCTTCTTCATCTCTAAGTATTCATGATAGCGTTTCCGAGCACCTCTCACGTAATCCAACATCTTTTTGCTAATGTGTATATTTTTAATCCCTCCTGCTTCTTGTATCTCATCATGAATGTGACGCTGTGCAATGACTGTCTTTTCATGCATGTTTTCAACCAGTAAAGATTTATTGACTGAAAAACCACCTTCAACAGTTGCATTCCCATGCGACAAGACAAGGCAAATCTTTATTACTTCCCAAAGATGTTTGTAGTTTGCTTCTCCTATTAGAAAGCTACCATAAATAGTGTCAAGTCCTACTTCATCACTAAACTGATCACAAGGACGAAATATTTCTTGAAGCTCAGATTTTTTGAGGTTGCAAAAATGCAAGTATTCTTTCTTGGCATTTTCAGCCAGAACATCATTTATGATGTTGGCATGGTTGAGTTCCTCCAAAAGAAAAGAAAATCTCTTCTGGGCCAGTTGAGGTGAATGTTGAATAACACAAGGATCCAATGAAGACAAACCTCTCACAGCTTTCTGTTTTAAGGGACTTTTTTCTTGTAGTTTTGCAATCATGGTGGTTAACATACTGCGGCACTCATGTATAAATTCTAATTTTTGTCTTTCTGTTACTGTGATCGCAGTTTCTCCTAACAAACGTTTTGTTGCAAATCCTATATCAATATTTTTGCTAAGGATCAAATTTTCTGATTTTTTTGTGTCAATAGACAGTAACTTTGGACCCGTGCACTTCATAAGATCAGGTTTCACACAACGATTCATAAGGTATCTTAGAAGTTTCTCTACAGCTTCAAAAAGATATGGAGTCATTGGTTTTGATGTCTGGAACCGTTGCAGGAAAGGCTGACATTCATCTGCAATTGTCTTGCAGAACGCTAGTTTACACTTTAGGAATGGATCACAGGCTGCTCTTTTCAGTGTCTCTACAGGTTTTGTTTTAGGAAGTTTTGCTTCTTTGAGAAACTTAATAACATGGTCCCAAATTTGTAATGCCCTTTGAAAGCACTTCGCATTCTCTAACCAACGCACACCACAGAACTTCAATGGAAAAGTTGTACACCCTGTCAACTGGGTGAACAATGCTCGACGAGCTGGAGAGTCAGTGAACAGGTAGTACATGTGACGTAATAAGCTACTTATATCCCAATCAACAGACTCTACTCCTGTTCTCAAGGAACCATGAACAACATGAAGCCCACATGTTCCCAGATTTAGCAAACTACATACTTCATTGTCTGTTACAGATTTGAGGTGTTCCTGAAGAAGTGTTATAAACTTTAAATTGACATTTGGGCCATCCATTGACACTTGTATCAACTTAGAGAGTGGAAGAGGAGAAATACCATCCAGAAAATGCTTCAGTAATTCTTCAGCAGTGCTCCTATCGAAAAACACACTGTTTAAGTAACGACTGATGACTTTATGATTTTCCTTGTCCCAGAATCTAATTACAATGTCCATCTGTCCTCTTTGAATAACTTTATTCAATGCCTCATCAAAACAAATTACAAAGTTGTTACATGATTTTAGGCGGTCCAGTAAATTATTATGAAAGAATGGAGCCAAGCCATGCACAATGAAGTATGCAGCCTTGTCTCCACCAAGGGTAAAGGCATTGGCAATGGAACACTCGGGAAACATCAATTGAAAAATTGTACTTAAATTATTGCACGAATTGAAAGACATTTTTTTGTCAACAACTTGCATAGCCCAAATGACTTCCGCCTTAGTTATATCATCTTTTATAACAAAAGTGTTATGGTTTCTTTGAGGCACTACACTAATTTCACTTTTAGCAACAGCTTCCTTCTGCGACGTTACGATTTTCGATGAAACAGAAAAACTCTTCGAGCAACCAGCAGAATCATCACTAGGTAGAATGTCTTTGTGTGCCAGAGATTCTCTTGAAACTGGGGAGCTCGATGAACCTGAATCACTTGACTTTTTTGAAAAAAAAGTCAACAGAGAGCGTTGATTTGTCAAAGTTTCAAGAGTTTTGATATGAGTTGGTCCTTTTGCATGGGAAGCTAATGCTTGCTTTCCCATATTACTTAAGTTTATAATTTTTTTGCACACTTTACAAAATGCCTGCAGCTTATTACTTTCAACACCACTTATCCAGTATGAGAATTCAGGAAAATGGTCTGGGCTTAGCCAGAGCTGGTTAAAAACGGTTTTTTTGTTAGACATTGCTGGTGTAGTCTAATCAGTCCTGGTGCACTGTATCAAACTATAACGATGACAAACCTTGAACAAGAACAAAAACAAGTGATCACTAAAGTTAAAAGAATTGTCATGTGCAGGCTAGGAGACCTCTGCGTTCACATTCTGAAATAAAATGCTACCAAAACTTGTGTTAGGGCAAGTTTGAGCATGGTAAGTGCCCCTCAGCTTTCTTCATTGGGGCAGTGGCTTATGACGCAGTAAATAGAAAAAATATTTTCTTTGTTTTTTCTAAGTGTGACATGAAGACATGAATTGTCATTTCCCTGACTTTCCCTGACCTTTTTAAAGCTTCCCTGACTTTCCCTGACTATTATTTTTTTCCCTGACTTTCCCTGACTTTCCAGAGCGTAGGAACCCTGTTATTTTTTATCAGTCTCGGCTCCTGCGTGCAACTTGCAACAACATGGACGATAAGAAAAAGGTGTAGACAGTCTATGTTTGCCACTGAGGCTGAAGGAAATACTGACGAGAGCGCGCAGTCAGTATTACTGCCAGTCTCTCTCACCACATGCAAGACTGATGCAATCAGAAAATTCAGATCACATCAGTAGTTTAGTCAGTCTGGCCATCAGTACTGCCCTTACACGATCAGTCAGACTGTCAGTAGTAATTATTACTTTGTTAATACTGACAGTCTGACTGATCATGTAAGAGGCCCTATAATAATCTCAAACATTTACATACCATTTTGTCGTCCCTTTAAGTGTGAATTATCTCAAAACAAGGAACAACACATAGGGCTGGTTTTCCTGGACATACTGAACAGATGAGGTATGCTTCCTCTTAGTCTTTCGACATCCCCCCCCCCCC
>CABFVZ010001459.1:91963-107058 GCA_902151445.1 Timema monikensis
CCCCCCCCCCCCTTGTTTTTGCACTGTGATGGCCTCAAAGAACAAAAACAGCATTCTGGTCTGTGAAACTTTTCTTCAAACTGTTGACTGAAGTTGTGTTCACTCAGTCGAGCTTCTGTTAAAGAGTAAAGGTAAGTACTTGTCCTTTGGCATGACTAGGGAATAATTTGGTGTGTTATTTAGCCAGTATGACACAATTAAATATTCTTCATGAAAGGCAATTTAAAGGCCAACCATCGCCTGAATATCTTAGCTGCTTTAAAACCATTCCAAGAATTACATCTAGAACAAGGAGGAAAGCCATGTGTTTTGTCAAGAAAATGGTTGGAGAATACCTCAGTTTTTTCTGTTGTGTAGACAAATATTGAGCGAGGAAAATGTTTTGAAAATGAAGAAAATGGCATGTTGAATCCTGCAGTTTCACCAATTAATTTTGCATTTGATTGTGGTTAATTTCCCAAGCCCAAATCAACATGGTTTTGAACCCTCTTCCATGAGGCTGATGGTGTTTCAATTCCTTCTTCTTGTTCATCATAATCACTCTCGCTACCTACTTGAAATGTCACTTGAATTATCACTAAAATCAGAATCAGCAAATAAGTTTTGTTACAGCTTCAGCTGCCTTAGTTTTTTCTACTAGTACTAGACAAAGCCATGTTTATAAGCCACAAACCTTTGTCAAGACTTAAAAACAAACTGTTGTTATTAGTAACTTTGCTTTTGAATGTTATCAAAAGATGTCAGGAGCATACAAATGTGTATGCAGTAATATCTGGTTGGGAAAAAATAACTTAAAAGAGCAAATACTTCACAATACTGTCAACAAATGTCATTAGTTAATTTGTTTATAAATCTTATTAAAACATGATACCTGCAGTGAGGGGAAAAATGAGTTTGCAATAATGCAAGCTCTGCGTGGATTGACACATAGCGCATTGTGCATAAATGCGAGCACTGCAGCGAAATAGTTATAAGTTGTTTCTACTGTAAGTTGTAGTTTTACTGTGTTAAAACTTTGATATCGATTCAAGAGAATGTCCATAGCTAATGTGGAAGGCTAAGCTAATTGCCAAAGTTATTGGTTTTTGAAGTAAATTATTATTAGCACTGCGTCTTACTACCCGTTCGGGTTATACGCACTTACGCTAATGTGTAATGGTAGGGTGATTGTGAGATGAAATGAAGGACCTACAGTTTAACGTGGAATCCAAACCACGGTGGAGGCCTGGCATCCCCCACATTCACAAGATGTCTTGTCAGAGGTGAAGGAAGGGTTTGGTAATCAGATAAATCTGTGCCGGGACCGAGGATTGAACCTTGGCCGCCAGCACAGAAGTCTGACACTTTACACCTAGACCACCAGGTCACCGACAATAAAGGTTTTAGATGTAAATTAATTTAGGAACATATTGATAGGTTTATGTGAATTTAAGGGGATAGTTCACTTTGTTTTCTTTTCAACATAACCTCACCAAAATAAAGTATTATACAGGCAACATAACAATAAAAAATGGCCATAACAATGTTTGGCTTAATTGTTTGAAAATTTTTTGAGCACATTCTTGGCTAATAAAACTACAAGAAGCAAGTTCTGGATACACAAAGTGATATATTTAAAGTAATGGTGCAGTCTCAAGATGTCAAAGGAATTTTATTGCACAATAGTAAACTATCTTAACCTGCAACATGCGTCAACCAATAAAAGGTTGGGATAGTTGTCTCATTATAAACATATTAATTACTGTGCACCAAAATATATTAGAGAGGCCTATAATTTCTCACTTATATATCTTTGACACTAAAAGAATAAATTTAGTTGAGAGGCCTGGGGGAGTGGTACATATACTATGGCAAAATATATATATTTACAATTTTGGTGAATAGGCCTATTAGTTTAGATTTTAAGATTTGATTGGAATATTTATTTTGTTATTATTGGAAACTTATTATCTTTTATTGTTGTTGATGTTGCTGATAAAAATTTATACTAGGGCTATATGACATAGTGTCAAGAATCTCGCTTTCTTTGTGTACTATCCCCGTTTTTTATAAAAATCATGAAAAACCAATTTTTCAAAAGGTGTTTTATAGCCGATAATTCTGATACAACCATGGCTCATCAAAACTAAAATTCTATTTAAAAGTATTAAAATCATTAATTTAACAAATACTTACCACTCGGTCACAGTAAGCGTTCATTAATTTTCTAAGGGGTGTGTGCTTTTTTATTTTAAACTGCACCACAGCATTATCTTGTCCTAAGACTTTTAGGTTTATGTGTTCACTTTCCGGCCCCTTCACGTCCTGGAATACAAATAATATTACGAGTTAAATAACTAATTATGATTTTGTTTTTATAGAACTAAGTTATTTAAAATAGAGTGAGTATGCTTTACCTTCTTTTCATCAGCCATGATTTAATTATATATAATAGTAATGTCAATCCCGCGCTCTTGACAAATAATATACAATACAAAGCGATGGTTTTATCGCAGACTTTCGGAAGCGGAAGTTGGTCCAGTAGATTGGGGATGCTTTTGCAAAGTTTGAAGCAGAAAGAGTCATGAACAACAATAGCCCGTACTTTTGTTTTTAAGAATAAATTACGTCACTAGAGAGGTTTACTGTACATACAAATTTAATATAAAGTTAAGTTATAATTTTTTTAAACTGTATCACAGGTCAGTGAAAAATCACACAAGTTTTGTTTTTGTTATAAAAAAAGTTAAAAGTTAATGTGTTAGTTAATTAAGGCTGGTCGTATGGTAATATATAATTCTAAAATAATTGGAATAGTGCAGAGCTTTGACAGTGCCAATGATTCATAACAACAACAAAAATAAAATAATTCAAAATTAAGTGTAAATATTAAAGTCTTACTAAAATAAAGTGGTTTTATTCATAGAAATTATTTGCTTTATTAGAT
Source organism: Timema monikensis (assembly GCA_902151445.1). Classification (NCBI taxonomy): domain Eukaryota; kingdom Metazoa; phylum Arthropoda; class Insecta; order Phasmatodea; family Timematidae; genus Timema; species Timema monikensis. Next base: position 94,890 of record CABFVZ010001459.1, read on the forward strand.
CAGATATTTAAAATACTTTCAGGGTCACTTGAAAAAAAACCCATCCATTATCGATCTTTTATTACCTGGATAATTATACAGATAGATTTTAAAATATGTACAGTACTTGAATTGCATAACCTTATAGTATTTAAAAAATATATTTTGAATATTGACTATCATTTATACACTTATTTCTTACTTATTTTTGATTACTTGTGATGTAAGTTAATGTTCTAACTTTTAAAAAGTATTTTATATTTAAAATAAATTGTAAAATACATGGAAACGTTATATTTTGAAATTTCTCAAAGCTGTAAAAAAAAACGCTATGAGTTTCTTTATTTGGTCGGACTGGGTTTTAAAAAGAAAGTTAAAATGTCTATGTTTTAATTTACCTTTTCAAATTTCATGAAATATTTTTGTGATCTCTTGCCTTACACGACGGGGGGGAAAATTAGAGTGTTCGAAAATAAGGGGCTTAGGAAGATATTTGGTCCAAAAGGGATGGAATTACTGGAGGTTATGTAATGATGAGTTACCAGTACATACTCTGTACTCATCATAAGTCATTGTTAGCATAATCAAGGCTCATAGATTACGATGGGCAGGCTTTGCAGCGTGAATGGAAAGATCTAGAACTGTGTTGAGGATGCTAACAGGTAAACCCAATGGGAAGAGACCTTTGGGAAGACCTAAACGCAGATGGGAAAATAAATATTATAATGTATCATGAAGAAATAAGCCGTAATTAAGGGAAATGAATAGAACTAGCTCAAGATATAGATAGGTTGAGTCTTTTTGTAAGTGAGGTAGTAAGTAATGAACTTCCACGTTCCTAATGCCACCGAGTAAGTAAGTAATAATATATTACTAACATTATATTCAAAATTGTTATTTAATGTGCAATAACAACGCAGCCTGGATCTCTGGTTTTGAATCATTCGAGAAAACTAGCTAGTGAACCAAGTTGCGAAGCGAGTCAGAACAATGCTAGTTTTTAATGTTATAGTCGAAGTGTGAGTTGGTATTTTACATTGTTGATGAATACTGGCTATTCGCTAGAGAAATAATTTTTCGTCTGGCAAAACTGGAATATTGTTGACATTTTTAAGCCACTAGGATGGAAATGTGTCACTGTAAAAATACCTGTGTTAATATATGAACAAAAGAAAACGCTTTTATTCAATTCATGCAAATCGATTTGACTGTTTACACTAGTTCTAACTAAATACTAACATACAAACTCAGGTTACTGGAGCTAGGTGATATCATGACTGTCTTCAGAGTCTGAGCTCCTGAAATAAATCTTCGATCACTTTAAAAATATATCCAAATCAAAAAGTACTTGTAAATTTTTATAAATGACAATGTATATTGCATAGTTTTATTTGTTATTGTTCAAACTCCTTTAAAAATTTAAATAAGGTTGCTAAGCTAATAAAGAGTTCAAATTCTCAATATAATTAAGTTTCCTAGTCGTGTTTTAAATAAGAATATTTTCATTACACTAAACCTATTCATGTTTTGTTTGAATCATAAACTAAATCCAATATTTTTAAGTTAATGTATAACTTTAATGTTGGGGTAATTTACATAGGCTCAACTACAGTTAGGTTTTTCTATAAGATTAAAAAAAAATAGAAATACACTTATATTATAACATTTCTGAATTAAAATTTTAATTTTCCCATAAGATTCATGGCTTATAACCCGAACGGGCGGTAAAACGCAATGCTAAAAGATAATACGGATTTAAATAAAAGGTGGAAGCTCTATTGTTCGAAGAGTCTAGTGAACCGTCGAGATAAACGTTACAAAGGGTCTAAACAGGTCACAACTCAACAAAAAATATTCTACTGCGATTTAAACACCTAGTTTTACATTCTTAATGTCGTTGGTATTTAAACTATTTATCTATTTTATTACTATTAAACGAACCAAGGACCCTTAGCTCAGTAGATAGACGCTACTGACTGAGCTTAGGTGACACACATGTTTAAAGATTAAATAGTGTAATAATACTAAAAATTCCGTAATTATTTTTATTTCATTTGAAAAATTTGGTAGGTACTCGACTGGTAAATGCTCAAATTTTAATATCTTTGTGGCCTTCTTTACTCTGCCTAGATTAATGAATGGGCAAAATAATTTGTCTCTGTCTCATGTTGAATTAAACTTATATATTGTATTTTATGATATGTAATTAAAAAGTATTGAAACCATTGACAGCGTTCTCTTTTAACTCCTATATCCTTTGTCCTTAAACTAGATTTGGTTATAAACCATCAACATTTACTAGATGGTATCTTATTTCCCCTATGGCGTTTTCTTATTTTTGGGTAATTAAAATAGATCTGAATAAAATAATACGTACTTGACATTGTCTTGCTCCAAGAGGCTGGATTTAGTTTGTCAGCCAGTCACTTTAGCGCTCCAATTCGTATATTAGCTGTTCTACAGGGACATATTTTTTACCTGCCTGATTTATATCTTTCTTGTTTTAGTAAAAGTGTAAAAGTAAACAAAGGTATTATTTCTCATTTATTGATATTGAGTTATGTTAGTATTCTATAATATAGTTTGAATTATATCTTTTTGATAGAGTTAGTGTAATTGTATTAGCATTTACAAATACAATTTTTTATAAACTATTTTTATTTCATGTAAATGCTATGGTAGACTTAAAGTGCAGCAAGTGTTAAGAATTATAACAAACCCTACACAGATAATTTTCAGAAATACCTTAACCTACTTTAAACTTACTTAAATTGACAGTAACTTAAATTTTGATTAGAAGTTAAGAATAATCCATCCTAAATAAAGCTTAGAACTATTACTTTAAGTGAATTAGGCTTATACACTTTCTAGCTAACCAATCATGTCGAACACATAAACATGGTTATTTAGGACTACATTAATTGTTTATATTATGCAGACATACTTAACTAAAATAGGAAAGCTAAATTTATCAAAAAAGTTTAATAATAGATATTTATCATATTTATTGAAAACTATAAAAATTCACAGATCATCACTTTACAAATAATACAAAACATAGATCATACTCGAGATTGCAGATGTTTGGCTTGAGTTGTTTTTAAGTTACGTGAATCGTGATCATAAATCTGTTTTCTTAAGTTAAGTTAACGTTATGTTAAGTTAAAGTTAAGTTAATCGTGATCTCGGCATTAACTTAAGGTTCATTTAACCTAAAATAACAGATGTGTGATCACGATTCACGTAACTTAATGTAACAACTCGACCCAAACATCTGCATTCTATGGTATGTTTTTGATCTGTGATTCATACTATTTGTAAATTGTTTATGATCTGTGACTGTTAATAGTACCATGAGTTGTGAAATATATTGTATATTATGGTTGACCATAAAACCAACAAATGAATTACTAAATAGCACTGTAGACGTCACTCATATAATGATTGGCTGGCTAGATCACGTGATACCCTTCATGTAACGTTCACTTAACATGAAAGACCGCCCAGGACTTCTATTCAGTTAAGTGAACTGCAAGTGAACAGTAAGTTAACTGCATCGTGATCGCTTCCATTTAAAAACATGGGAACCTTTACATGAAGTTAACCTTAAGTGAAAGTTAAGTTGATCGTGATCCCAGCATTAGCCTTTTGTTACACATTATTTTGTAGTAAGCTTCTACTGCAAGTAGACCCTACTTGTAATGTAATGTATACTAAATGCTTGGGTTCCATTTTAGTGAATAATTTGTTTTAAGCAAGTCAAAACTCGTCTCCACTTGAGTTTTTACGTTATGTAAATCCTGATCACACATTGTTTTTCTGGATGTTATGTGGACATAAAGTAGATTTTGATTCCAGCATGTATCGGTGAAAGACAGAGTCTGTTCATGATAGGTTTTTAACTGGATGTCAGCTCTAAAATCAAATGTTTAGGTTTCGGGTTGCCTACACTTGTAAAAGTTCACTGTTTCGTTATAAATGTTAAGTTTTTTAATCACATGTTATATTTTACATTAAAAATAACGTAGGCTAAATTTAAGTTAAATTCTCACTGTTTCATTACTTTTAATAATTTCTTTTTACCCAATCCGAAACAATATTCTAAACATAATTAAAAGTACTTACAGTATTCTTTGTTTTGGAATGTTATCTATTAAATGTGTAATATAGTGCATACATTAAAAATATATTTTACTACAGGCACTGTATTTTCTTGGAAAAGAGAAAATACTTGTAATTTTTTTTATATATAATACATTATTTTATGATTATTTTATTGTATTTCAAATATTTAACTGAATATATTTTTTTTATCCACTGCATGGGTGCATCATAGTAAAGAACTTGTTTCTGTCTTGTTCAATCACACGGTTTAAATTCCTTGGTCACCATTTTGAAGCTATGTTTGTTAGGCCTTTTGTGAAAGTGATGTGAATAATATTATTTTTAAAGTGGAATAAAACGATAAATAAGCTTTGTGCTCGACCTCAAATATAAATAATATTGGTCTAAATTATTAGTGTGGTTAACTCACATTCATACATTACCATATATTTTCATTACAGTTATCTAAAGTGACAGATGTCAGCTGTTGGTGTAGGGATACAATAGGGACTATTTCTAGTACCTTTTTGAGCTGTCGTCCAAGTAAACTAAGGTTGTTAATGTACTTTAGTTCTGACTGCCACCTCCAGTTTCTTTTATTTATTTTTTATCACCGCGTTTTACCACCGGTTCAAGTTATATGCATATATGATAATTACTCTAATGGGGTGGGGATTAGGAAGGATGTATTTTAGAGGTAATCTCCCCACATTTGTGTGGAAAGAGAATTGGAAACCATTTAAGGAAAAATCATCGTCACTAGACCCGACTGGTATTGGAACCTTGATCTCCCCGTCATCATCAGGCCAGTCTAACACAAGAGGGACACCTTAGACCATTCGTCCACAGAAGCAAGTTACATGGCAGTTAAAAGTATATTGTAGAACTTACTACATCTTAAATCACTAATGTACTAATCGTGTGTTGGTTGTGTGTTTAACCGTAGCGAGATGATAATCCCAATTCGCTGCTTCACGTGTGGGAAGGTAATTGGTAACAAGTGGGAAGCTTATCTTGGTTTACTTCAAGCTGAGTATACAGAGGGGTAAGTTCTTGCTCATACTTTCCATTCTTGAGAACAAAGATACCTCCTGTAAATATTTTGTTCAAGGGTGCCACACACCCCGAGAGCCGAAAAACGAGGGAACTCTGGAAAAATCCCACTAAAAACTAGAATATTTGTGAATTTGGGATTAGTAACTCCAAGCATTAAATGTAAGCAAACTTAAAAATTAAGCAGGTTGATTCGAACACACTTGTCTTATGGCTCCCTTATTCAAACACTTATCTCCTATCACCCCTGAACACTTATCTCTTATCATCCCCCTTATTTGCTTATTTGAACACTTAACACTTATCACACCCTTATTAGAACCATTATTTCTTATTATCCCCTTATTTGAACAATTATCTCTTATCCCCCTTTTTTCACTCATTAACATATGTTTCAATTACATTAATGTCTACCACATTTAGTTTGAATCACCCTTTGAACACCAATGACATGACTTCAAATGAGTTATTTTTATGACAAATTTAATTTAATAATAATAATATTTAGTACCGCGTCTTACTACCCGTTCGGGTTATACACTTTAAGTACTAATTACACTAATGGATTAGGATTTGGAAAGGTTTAATTAGAGGAAGTGAACCCGCATTTGCGTGGAGGGAGAGTGGAAAAAAATTAATTTAATTCCTCTAAAAGTTACTACTATAAATTGTTTGGAAAAATGTAGTTTTCTTACTGGAAGACCTGGAAAACACTTAAGGAACTGTGTTTTAAAACAAATGTGGTAACTCGCTCTTTACACACGTCTTTAGATCCATACATTGTGATGCACACCCATATTTCATTTCTGCACTTTCTTCCTGCTTTACAACTTAGGCCTTCTATGTTTTAAATTTGATTAACTTCATCTTGTACATAGTCACGACAAAGCAAAATATTTCTCAGAAGTTTCTTTGCTCTTTTTATTGATTTGTAAATCATCTTCCAGTACAAAGGAATACAGTAGCCTAATATTATATTTATAATCTATGTTTCCAGAGATGCGCTAGATGCACTGGGTTTAAAGAGGTACTGTTGTCGCAGAATGCTTCTGGGACATGTCGACCTGATTGAGAAACTTCTCAACTACGCTCCACTTGAAAAGTAACACTATCCATCTGCAGCTAAGTTGACACTACAATAAGAGTGTTACAACTTAAGAAGGGGAAAAAAAAACTTTATTATACCCCTTAACTACCTTCTAAGGTTGGTGCGCCATGTAGGCGTGGTTAATTCAATCCAATTAAATGTTATGATGATGATAGTTATGTTGTGCCTGTAGAACTCTAAAACTTAACCTAGGCCTGCCTAAGCCTAACTAAGCAGACCATGGCGACCTTAGGAACAATCCTCCTTTGGAAAACTACCCATGTTATCATCAAGAACTGAAATCAGGGCCTCTCATTAGTAGTCAGGAGGGCTGACTACTAGACCAAGAGATTGGCCAATGACACTCTTTTGTTTAAAAAGTTAATTTGAGTTGACAACTCATACTATCAAAATCTGTTCATGACAATCTAAACACATTTCTTTTTTGTCAAAAGATGGTGTTGGTATAACTACCGGTGCCTGAACACAAATATCCCAAAATAATTCATCTTTCATAAAACTACCTTTTATGTGATAAATATGACTCGTGTTTGTAATTTTAAGAAATGTATTAAATTAATTTAAAAACAAATTTAAATTGGTTTGTTTTAACATACTGATTAAAATTATTTTGTTATAAATGATTTTTTTTATCAATGTGTCTTACTACCTTGTCAGGTTATACACATATGTGATAATTATTCTAATGAGGTAGGGGATAAGGAAGTAAGCACTTTAGAGGTAATCTACCCGCATTTGCATAGAAGGCGAGTGGGAAACCATTTTATAAAAACCACTCTCACTAGATCCGATCCGTATTCAAACCCTGATCTCGCCGTCATCAGCAGGTCAGTCCAACACGAGAGTGATGCCTTAGACCATTTGGCCATTGAAGCAGGTTAAAACTGTAGCTGCATTGTATTATGTTAGTGCAGTAAAATAAATAAGACATTTTGATTGATGTTCTAAAGCAACGGAATAAACATTTTCATTGATTTGACTTGCTTTATATTTTAAATATGAAGAGAATATTATTATTACAACAAAAGTATCGCCATACAAAACAAATCCAACCGTCAAGTCAAAATTAGTTTGATATCATGGTCCTTAATGTATTGTTCACCTCAGGGCTGTAGTCTCTTGTGTCGAGAGCAATTTTGGGTGGAGTTGGAATTGGCGGTTGTAAAAATGTACCAACTTCGAAATTATATTATTATAATTGTTTAATTTTATACTCTTTTTAATTGGACCAAAATTTGTAATTTGGATTGACAAATTTATTTGAATATAAATTCACAATGTCAGAGAAACTTCCCACAGAGTAATTTGTATTGGAGCGTTTTACAGCAGTAAATTTGTTATTACTAATTAATATACTTTAGCCATTTATGAAGTAGTAAGGGGTGGACATTAGAAAAATAGAGGTATCAAAGGCTTGGCGTACCGACTGCACAGCCCTGGCTCACATCCTAGTTTTATACAAGACTGTGTTGACCAGCAAGTAAAAACTAGTCGGACATAATGCTCTCTAATGTATTGCTCGCCTCATACTGTAATGCCTAACCCTGTCAACAAACAAGTCAAAACCAGTCAGACATAATGATTAAATGTATTTCACACATCCTACTTTTATACACAACTGTACTGACCAGCAAGTCAAAACTAATTGGACATAATGGTCTTTAATGTGTTTCTCGCATTCTATTTGGCTGGTTGTGTGACAATTTATGGAATACAATATTCTTGGATGATATTTTTTTAAATAATAATTTCATATTGGCTTGTTTCTATACATCAGTGGTCTTAATTAATATAAATTTGAAAGTTGATGTTTTTTTTGTTTTTTTAGTTAGCACTGTCTCTTACTACTTGTTCAGACTATATGCGTAGGTGCTAATTACACTAATTATTTTAGAGATGAGAAAAGTTAGAATTATAGGAAGTGTAACCGCACTTGTGTGGAGAGATATTGGAAAACCATCTTGGGAAAAACAACCCTTGATTCACCCGACTGAGACTTGAACCTCGCTCTTCCCATCATTGTCATTGAAAGTGGCAGTTGTTATTTTACGTAATCATATTTCGGAGAGATGAACTATTACTTTTATTCACGCATGTCAAACATCATCCTATATAATATGTGTTCAACAACTGTAAAACAAACTTCTTATGTGTTTCAATTAAAAAGTTTTTAAGTTTATCAAAATAAGATAATAGTCATAATTAGTGAGCTGTTGTCATCTTGATCTTTCATCTGCATGGTAGATTTGGTTTGTTTCTTCGTTAATCTCCTGTTAGTGACCTGGCGATCTAGGGGTAAAGTGTCAGACTTCTGTGCTGAGGGTCCGGGGTTCAATACTCACTCCCGATACAGATTTATCTGATTGCCAAACCCTTCCTTCACCTCTGACAGGACATCTTGTGAATGTGGGGAATGCCAGGCCTCCACCGTGGTTCGGATTCCACGTTAAACATGTAGGTCCTCCATTTCATCTCACAATCACCCTACCATTACACATTAGTGTAGGTGCGTATAACCCAAACGGGTAGTAAGACACGGTGCTAATAGTAATAATAATAATAATAATAATAATAATCTCATGTTGTGTGTGTCTTTGTTAATTCCCTGGATTGTGTTTGTTTCTTTGTTAGTGCCCCTTGTGTCTCTTTGTTTGTTCCCTTGTTGTGTTTGTGTACCACTATCACAACTACGAGGCGTGTTTTTTTTTTAAGTAAGTACCATTTTGAAATTCAGTGGAGTACCTCCATCTGTTGGTTAGCCACAAACGCCATTACGAAAGTATTCAACCATATTTATGTTTGTTTGTGAGTATTTAAAAGGGCTCGGACAATTGAAAATCCCCCCCGACTGTGAAATACACTCTTGTTATTCGTTTTCTTCATGCAAAAGATGTGAAGGCAGCTGAAATTCATTGGCAGATCAGTGAAGTGTATGGAGAAAACATTATGAGCGAAGGAATGTTAAGAAAATGGGTTAGAGCATTTAAAGATGGCCGCACAAATGTTCATGATGAGGAAAGAAGTGGGCGACCTTCTGTCATTACTAAAGACTTGGTGCAGAAAGTTGATGGAAAAGTTCAAGAGAGCAGACGCTTTATGATTTTATCTTTATATAATGAGTTTCCTCAAGTTTCAAGAAGTGTTCTTTATGGAATTGTGACAGAACACTTAAATTATTGTAAGTTGTGCTCATGCTGGATACCGAAAATGTTGACTGAGGGGCACAAAACCAATCATTTAGCCAGTGCGTTGAATTTCCTTGAGCAATACAGTAATTTTGGTGATGATTTAAGCCAGATTGTCACAGGCTACGAAACATGGGTGGCTCATGTTAGCCAAAATCAAAACAATCCATTGAATGGCGGCATTCAACATCACCCAAGAAAGTGAAGTTCAAGCAAACAATGTCAGCCCGAAAAATCATGTGTATTGTGTTTTGGGATAAAAAGGGGGTGTTGCTTGTGGATTTTTTGCCATGTGGTGACACAAATTCTGAGACCTATTGTGAAACCTTAACTAAACTGCGCCGTGCAATCCAAAACAAAAGGTGTGGCATGTTGAGTAAAGGGATTTTTTTGCTTCATGACAATGCCCATCCACATTTGGCTAATCGTACCCAAAATCTCATCACATCATTTGGCTGAAAACAACTTGATCACCCTCCGTACAGTTCTGATCTAGCGCCTAGTGACTACTTCTTGTTCCTGCATTTTAAAAAACATCTTGGTGGTCAGCGCCACAATGATGATGATGATGATGACGACCTCAAAATGGCTGTGTTGCAGTGGTTATCAAATCAGGCGGTAGATTTCTATGAGGATGGAATTCAAAAGTTGGTTGTACGATATGACAAGTGCCTTAATATTAGTGGAAATTATGTTGAAAATTAAATTAAAGTACAGGCTTTCATGTAAAAATAAAATTGATTAAAAAAGAACACTTGTGTGTTTTTAATCTCAAAACGGTACTAACTTAAAAAAAACACTCCTCGTACATACAGAGCTGTTGTTTTTGTCGGCGTTTGTGTGTTGCCATCAGCCGGTTTTGAACTCTCATCCGCGCTGTGGAGTCTATGCAACTTTACCATTATATCGATGACTTGAGCCAAGTGAGAAGGTTCAACTCCGGTCAAATCATAAATGGACCAGTGTGTAACTCGACCTAGCATGGAGACATGGCGTAACTTATTTTGAGTAGGCAGAGTGAAAACTGTGTCTGTTGATGAGACTTTCACTTTTGGTTTAAGTGTTACATGTAATGCTTTAGTCTTGTAGATTTTGTTTTGTATTTGTAGACTGTTGATTCATGTTTATTGACCCGCTACAATGTGGCTGTGACGTTGAAAGTTGACATGTTTTAATCTCTAACTGTAAAACTCAATACAGTAAATAGCTGGTTTAGGACACTTTTACCCCATTACATTCTATGTTTTGTTTGGGATACTTTAACCCCTGTACATTTTATGGCTTGTCCAGGATATTTTGATCTTTTGTTTCCGATGCTGGACTTAGTATTTTGGTTCTAGTTTCCCAGTTCCAAATTCAACTTTATTAAAAACCACCATCTAAAATGATTAATTTACATTCCTTTCATATTTTTTGTGATGTGGGTGCTAACAAAATTACATCTGGTGGCCCAGTAAAAATAAAAAAAAGGCAAGTAATTTGTATATTAAATTAAAAACATTTTTTAATGTTATTTTTTATTTTTTGTGATTATTTAAAAAAAAATTTGACTTGTATAAATAAGGAGGCAAGTTTGTACAAGTGTGATATATTTTACGGTTTATACAATGCAACTATATCCAATATACTTGTATATGAACCAAACAATAGCGCCATCACTCCAAACATGATCACTAGCACATTCTTCCAGATCCTGTAGTATCCAGTTCCAAACCCTTCTTCCCAGAATGTGATCACCTCAATGAATGCTGGGATTATTAGACCCAGGGTGGAGAAACACAAAGAGCCAATCAATCCAATGAACGGGCTGATGGTAGGAACTGATACTGCTAGCGCCACTGTAGACCAAGACACTGCATTAACTTTCATAGTGCACACAGGTGGAGTAATATTATCTAGAAATGCTTAAAAAGCAGTGATATACTATCATATTTTATAACAAGAAGTAATATAATGACATAGGCTATAGCATATAGTGATATACTTTGATGTTATAACAAGCCATGTTTATTCTTGAAACAAGATTCAAGCTTTACCTGTGAGTGTTACCAGAAGTGTTCGCAATAAGTACTCTCTGATGACTAGTTTATTGCTAAAACGCTCCTTAATGGCATTCCACGCAATCTCCAGACATACGAAGAACTGAAGACCATAAGTGCAGAAGACCGCTAGACCAATCAATACCTTGACTATCTGCGCTGCTCTAAAACAAAAAAATATTACATTCATCCACTTGAACACTTGATATTCAATTATCTTATTTATAGAGGTGAAAACTAGAATTTGTAAAAGTCCAGTTTGCTAGTAAATACACAAGCCCAGGTGTTGCTGTCCTCTAGTTGTAAGTAAATACACAAGTACAGGTGTCTGTTAGTTGTAAGTAAATACACAAGTACAGGTGTTGCTGTCTGTTAGTTGTAAGTAAATACACAAGTACAGGTGTTGCTGTCTGTTAGTTGTAAGTAAATACACAAGTACAGGTGTTGCTGTCTGTTAGTTGTAAGTAAATACACAAGTACAGGTGTTGCTGTCTGTTAGTTGTAAGTAAATACACAAATACAGGTGTTGCTGTCTGTTGGTTGTAAGTAAATACACAAGTACAGGTGTTGTGTCTGTTGGTTGTAAGTAAATACACAAGTACAGGTGGGGCTGTCTGTTGGTTGTAAGTAAATACACAAGTACAGGTGTTGCTGTCTGTTAGTTGTAAGTAAATACACAAGTACAGGTGTTGCTGTCTGTT
>CABFVZ010001459.1:112686-152691 GCA_902151445.1 Timema monikensis
GTTCCCGTGAACTACTTAGTCCCGATTCTCGTGAACTATCTACTCCTGATTCTTGGGCACTATCTTGTCCCGGTTCTCGTGAACTATATAGTCGCTGTTCCCGTAAACTACTTAGTCCCGATTCTCGTGAACTATCTACTGATTCTTGGGAACTATCTTGTCCCGGTTCTTGTGAACTATCTCGTTATTTACGTTAACTATATAGTCGCTGTTCACGTAGACTATATAGTCCCGGTTCTCGTTCATTATATATAGTCCTTGTTTTCATAAACTATATAGGCCATGTTTTAGTGCTATCGAGTTCCTGTTATCGTGAACTATTTAGTCACTTATGGTGAGCTCTCTCGCCCTAGTCCTGGTTCTCGTTAATTATCTAGTTCGCGTTCTCGTGACTTATTTAGTCGTGTATGTATGTGCTCATAAAACATTTAGTCCTGATATCGTGAACTATATAGTCCCCATGTTATCGTGAACCCTCTAGTCCCTGTTCTCGTGAACTACAACTCATTGTCTAGGTTGGCAGGCCGACAGGATGGATGATTCAAACCAAGTGATCCGCCTCAGTCAAGCACTCCCACAAGGTGACCTTGGACGACGTTCCGACAGCACTTTCAATAAGTGGCCTCACGTCATCTCTGAGGAATACCCCTTTGGGGCTCTTCTCCGAGGGAATCACTTCATCTCTGGGGCAACCCCCTTTGGGGCTCCTCGCCTCTGAGGCATCCCCCCCTTTTGGGGGCCTTCACCGAAGGACTCGCGTAATCTCTGTGACTGCTCTGTCATTGAAGCTCCAGTTTGGGAGGGGTGCTCGAGGGTGGTACTAGCTTTCACTTCCTCCCCTTCAACACAGGGGAGCACCGTTTACCCAACTAGAGATCCACACCGCCCCATTCTCATTTGAGCCCGCCCACCACAACCCCCTGACCACGTTCAGACCCGCCCATGGGGGAAGATATGAATTGCTATGCCACGCCTGTTTCAATCGGCGGCGTCTATAACGCAAAGCACCCCCCATGGGGTTCCAGGAGATTATGGATGCTCACGGTGATTCGCCCAATGACTTCATAGATCAAAACGTTACCCCCGCTCCCCCACGCCGATACCACCCATTTCCCCTACATTCCCAAATTCCGTCCGGATGCCCTGGAAATCGTTGTCATTAGAAGGATCTAGAGGACGATTGGAACTGTATTCTCGAGTCGAGCTGGACGCGGATTACGATCCGATTCTCGAGATCTTGAGACGTGCAGCAGCTGTCTTTCAAATACCTGACCTAAGACCCGCGTTCACTGATTTTGACCACCAACATTGATTGAAAGTCACTAAAATTTGGCGTTCTAGAAATATGTTTTATTTGATCTATAACTAAAAATGTATCAAAAACTTCCAAAAATGTATGTGTTACTGCATAATTAATCCTTAGTCTGCCCTATTAACTAAACGGGCTACGAATTTAAATATAATTGTAATTTTGTTTCCTCGTCGTTGTGGCAACATGTTTTACAGTTTTCAAATAACGGGCTTCCTATGGAAATCAGATTGTAGTTTCCGAAGTAGACTTTTCTGCGTAGTTGATGGGTACCGAAGGATCACTCAAAGCTTAGAGCTACCCTAATGGGGCCACGCGGTTTGCATTTTGGTTCTGCACTGTCGTGGAGATACTTCAACAAACACCTGCAGCTATCGGACCACCTGGCGGACGCCATCTTGCTCTTCTCCCGGAAAAGAGTGCGTCAAGTCTGCCCTTCTTACTGTTCGGATACCAGAGTAGGGGGTGTGGACAGCGAACGCTAAGTACCTCGGACAAATAAACTAAACCCTCTTCCATATCCGTAAGTTTTGTAAGAGATCAATTACACTCGCGCGTTCGCCGAAAATAGAACGCAGAATCTTCTTGAGTGGCGCAGCATTTCATACGCTCTATGTTGACCCATGATGCATTGCAACGCTAACTTGAAACAGCTGATTATCAACATATTTTATTTTCTAGAGGATAAACATATATTCTACATCATTCTCCCGATGGATGTTTTCAAATTATAACGCTGTGTCGTGGCACAATCCAATACATCGATACACACGCTTTAAATTAACGGATTATTTCACATCTCACAAAGGACAACGAAACTGTCTACTTGCTTCTGGCTGTAGAGCGCATGCGTTGTCAAATGCGCATGTGCACTGAATTGAGATGGTTGGTTCTGAGATTTGATTGGTTCTCCTGTGCCGAACATCTCAGTCAGAGCGTACAAAGTAGAGATGAGTTGAACTTCAGAACAACTTTCGCCGATGAGACGGAAATCTTGCGATTGGCTTAGAGCTCGTCACATGACTACGTTTCTGTTCTGCGCTAGTTTTTCGACGTACGTGTGAATCCACAGTAACAGATTGCTCTGTCTACAGAGTCCATATCCTTATATCCTTAATCCTTACCACTCCGTATAAGTTGACTCAACTTCAGGGATCAAATAACAAGTTTAAGTGTAAGTTCAACTTTAACTTTCTAAAAAAAACTAATCGATACAAACTGCTAAGGACTACCAATCCCAGCATTCTAAATATGTGCGCTCGCATCTAAATGAAAGCACCAATGGCAGCGAGTTTTACGTACGTAGTTATTTTAGAAATATATTTCTGAAAATTTAAAAAACCGTGGGAAGCGTGGCATCTGGGACACCATTTTCTGACAAATACCAAGTTCTCAAAAAGAGTGGAGGTAGGTTAAACTTCCCATTAGTGTTCCTAATAAGCTCTGCTTCACAGATATCGTCTGCTTGCGCCTTGGTTTAGACAATGTTATTTCGAAGAGTTTAATTGGATGCAGACTCCGACTTTCTCACTGATTGGGACGGCCACATGATTTAGGACACGGACTGTGAAGACGTGATTTCCATTTCTAAGGACTTGAGGACTATACGGATGCGGACTTTATAGGCAGCCAGTTGTCTGAGCAAGAGAAAGGTACCCCCTGCTGAACAGTACGACACTTCGAGCAGTGATTGACTATGAGGTTACCTGATCAATACGTACAAGAGGGTCATTGTCGACGGACCCTGGCACTACTCCAACGTGAATCTGCACTGGGACTTGAAAATAATGAGCAGTCATTCTACGAGAACATACGGTGTTCCGTCAATCTTCTTATCCAGGGGGATTGTGAACTACGTGAGTGACCAGGAATGCTGATTTTCGGGAGTTCATGGACAATATTATACAGGGGGATTGTGAAGGGGATTGTGAACTACGTGATGGGCCAGGAATGCTGACTGCTGGGAGTTCATGGACAATATTATCATACAGGGGGATTGTGAACTACGTGAGTGACTAGGAATGCAGACTGCCGGGAGTTCATGGACAATATCATACAGGGGGATTGTGAACTACGTGATGGACCAGGAATGCTGACTGCCGGGAGTTCATGGACAATATCATACAGGGGAATTGTGAACTACGTGATGGACCAGGAATGCTGACTGCCGGGAGTTCATGGACAATATCAAACAGGGGGGATTGTGAACTAGGGAGTTCATGGACAATATTATCATACAGGGGGATTGTGAACTACGCAGTTCTCCCCTCCAAACTACTACGAGTTCACAAAAATCATCAGGGGGAGCGATGGTTACGCAAGACCAGCTAAGCTCCCTACTGTGCTCCTCCCCTTGACCACATCTTACTTGACCAATACACGGTTAAGAAAGCGACAGAACCTAGCCGGTATAACAGAAGGCATGTTTACGCGCTTCAGGTATCGCGGCGTGTTACGAGTGTTTATGACCGATACGATACCAGACCTCCATTTGGTAACACTTCCCTTAACCAAATTAATTAGTCTGGTATCAACCAATGAGCTGAGAATCGGGCGCCCATTTCAAAACAATACGACTCCAAATGTTAGATTTAAACGAGTATAACTTCTTAGTCAATGATTTTAATAACCGACCCCTTGGTATAGAGTGGTTAGTGCATCTAACTATGAACCTAGAGGTCCTGGGTTCGATTCCCGGCTGATACATTGGGTATTTTTCCCGAAATGGGAACCACTCCAACGGTCACCAGGGTTTGGTTATTTGGGCTTAAGTTAAGTTTAAATGTTTCCGTTGGTTCCACACCCTCAAACTCACTATCTCTATGACCTGATCTCGTCGGTACACGGAAAAGCCTTATCTACTTTACCTCAACCACCATTTTTGTTTATAAAAAAAACCGCTCAAAGTCGTTTTCGCGCTCTACCTTAGTCGATAACACTCGATACCAAGACGTAACCAAGTCAATAATTGCAAAGACTCGCCAAGTAAAGCTCAGGAAGAGACTCGTGAAAACTAGGGAAGGTGCATTCAACTAGGGAACAGATTCACTAAAACTAGGGAAGACTCATTAAAACTAGAGAATAGACACATTAAACTAGGGAACAAACTCATTAAATATCACCGTAAATTAAATATATTTGAGTTGACATTTCTCAGAATTAATAATAAGCACAATATGGCGACTAGCAGTCATATTACACAGGTAAGTTAGAATAATGTAGTCCTAAGTCCTTGAATGACTCGACACAAGATAGCAGCTAACAGTCATATATAACACAGGTAAGTCAGACTAATGTAGTCCTAAGTCCTTGTATGACTCGACACAAGATAGCAGCTAACAGTCATATATTACACAAGTAAGTCAGACTAATGTAGTCCTAAGTCCTTGTAACATCCGACAAAAGATAGCAGCTAACAGTCATATTACACAGGTAAGTTAGACTAATGTAGTCCTAAGTCCTTGAATGACTCGACACAAGATAGCAGCTAACAGTCATATATAACACAAGTAAGTCAGACTAATGTAGTCCTAAGTCCTTGTAACATCCGACAAAAGATAGCAGCTAACAGTCATATTACACAGGTAAGTCAGACTAATGTAGTCCTAAGTCCTTGGAACACCCGACAAAAGATAGCAGCTAACAGTCATATATAACACAGGTAAGTCAGACTAATGTAGTCCTAAGTCCTTGTAACACTCGACACAAGATAGCAGCTAACAGTCATATATAACACAAGTAAGTCAGACTAATGTAGTCCTAAGTCCTTGTAACATCCGACACAAGATAGCAGCTAACACAGGTAAGTCAGACTAATGTAGTCCTCAGATAACTCAACACAAGTTAGCGGTTATTGGTTTGTTTGAGCGACATACCATGCTGTTATATTATAATTACGTTATCGCATACTCACTTGCTGGAAGTTGTTGCCTATGATGACGGTGTAAACGCTGCATGTCCCGAAGTAGGTCGCGAACAAGCTTACGAGGATAGTTAACCTGAAACAATTACTCCGGTTACCACTGAAACCTTCCCTTGATGCAGATGTAGTGTGACGTAAGTAGCTCAGTCACGTTTGTTACCTGATGAACTTAGAAAATTTGTGTGCGAAGGTGGGCCCGTTAGCGAAAGCCACCTCTCCCACATCGGCGAAGCTCATGGCACTAACTCTAGTTGTGTAGTAGAGATGATGAGCACATTTGACGAGGATGTACGAGCAGTGAGTGCACACCACGGCCACTAGCAGGGTGGCTGCTATTCCCACACTCAGGCCGGAGAACTTGAAGGCTATGGGCATGGCCAGGATGCCTGTCCCCAAGGAGGCTTTCAGAAGATGAGTGACAGTGTCACAGTCGCTGAGGAGAACACACAAACACAACACTGGTTACACTGCCAACAGTACCACACACATGGATGGTGTTCAGACTCGGATAATCGAGACACTCACGTGGTGGCATGTCCCAAGGCGCGGTTTTTGAACGGGTCATAGCTCCCTGGACCCGTCAAGTTGTCTTCCTGATCACGAGGCTTCAGACTGACCTTGTACCTAAACATACAACACACTAATCACTAATCAGGCTTGAGATACCAGGTATTACACTCTTTCAAGTTTGAGTTACTAGGTAGTACACTCTTTCAGTCTTGAGTTACCTGGTAGTACACTCTTTCAGGTTTGAGTTACTAGGTAGTACACTCTTTCAGGTTTGAGTTACTAGGTAGTACACTCTTTCAGGTTTGAGTTACCTGGTAGTACACTCTATCAGGGTTGAGTTACCTGGTATTGAATGACTGGTACTTACTTGCTAGAGTTGTTTACGTCAGACCCGTCCCCAGGAAGGAAAAGCTCCATCTCCGTAGCTGGAGGGAGCCGGTTCTTATCCTGGACACAGCAAACAATACTACATTTATAATATCTTCAGCGTCAATCTCATCTGACGTGTTCCTATTTTAGCCCATCCATGATCAATAAATATGTCACGGGGAATCAAAACATTAACATAATCAATAAATGTCATAAAGGCTGGTCAAAGAGGTTAAATGTAACCTGCCCTTCCCCTTTCAAACTGTAGGAAATATAGTAAACTATTCACTACAATTAACATTAGCTAATGTTTGTCTAATACTTCCTTCAGAAATATGAAGCCATAAAATTAAATTTTGTTTCAAGAATATATGTATTATCAACGTGGAGAAAGAAAGTTTAATCAATTCTACATATTTTCACATTATTAGACTACATATTTTACTACATATTTTGTTGGTTAATACTATATTAAACATCTGGGCTACTGATGACACATAGGTTTCCGGAAGTGACGTCACTCACTGGCAGCACGCAGGTACAAAGTAGTGACGTCACTTACTGGCCATAGGGAAATTATTGGTTGAAAGTAACACCTTCCTCCTTGCTAAAGAATGTTGTATTGTTAGAAAGTAACACCTATCTCCTTGTTAAGGAATGTTGTATTGTTAGAAAGTAACACCTATATCCTTGTTAAGGAATGTTATATAGTTTGAAAGTAACACCTATCTCCTTGTTAAGGAATGTTGTATTGTTTGAAAGTAACATCTATCTCCTTGTTAAGGAATGTTGTATTGTTTGAAAGTAACACCTATCGCCCTGTTAAGAAGTGATGTATTGTTAGAAAGTAACATCTACCGCCCTGTTAAGAAGTGATGTATTGTTTGAAAGTAACATCTATCTCCCTGTTAGTGATTGTGAATTGTTTGAAAGTAAAAAGTTAGCTCTCATTTTATTCCCAGTTTCAGGTGAAGAAGTTCTGTTTTTGTTAAACATGGTTGTACTTCCCTTCTGATTTCCTTGACTCTCTTGTTTGCAAAGCACGCAGCTGGTGCCATGTTGCCCTCACCTGTTTCTCCATATCGTAGTGCCGAGGTCACAACTCCTGCTTCCACGGATGCAACCTACAAACAAGGGAAAGGTTGTGTTAACATCGGGAGAAGAGGGAGTGAGCTGGAGGGGTGAAACGTTGCACACAACCGGGACTCGAACCCAGACGTCACCTTCTTGATAGTCTGTTATCTTGCAACCGCCTTGGCTGTTCAGTTAGAAGTGTCGGTTTCAGGATAGCGTGGTTCACGATCTCTAGATCGTCTGTCTGTTTATCAGGGAATTTGGTAAAGTCTGTTTACTATGACAATAGACCTTTCAGACAATTAAAAACCATTTCATATATATATCCGTCTCGAAAGTTGTATTTTTTGGTGTCTATATATTTAGAAAAGAGACGAATACGATAACGATTGTTATGGGATGGTTTTCAATAATCATCTTTACCCTAGATTTAGATTATTTATCAATAAAATAACTGACCAAACAAAGCAAGGTTATGTTTTTAACTTGACCTCTTGACATTTCATCTGGTTGTTTGTCAGGATCTTTGTTAGACCATAGCCAAATGCGTGGATCAATTTTAACTAAATTTGGCAGGGACGTGATTTCAACATATACCTAACGATTTATATAATTAGTGTTTCAATCTGGTAGTACGTTTCATTATGGTAGCCGCTCAAAAGGTTTTTATGTAATAGCTCAGGTCAAATGATGTGAATTTATAATTCTAAGTAATCGATTGGGTACATAGGACTTATCATTTGTAATTTTTGACATATATTATCAGGTTGGCGTTTCAAACTGCGTGAACAGCGGTTATTTTATATGAATAAAATATAGTTTTCAACTTGTGTTTTCTTTAGCACCGCATCTTACTACATGTTCGGATTAGCCGTCTATGTACTAATTATACGGATGTGTTTGGGATTATAAAGGTTGAATTTGGAAAAAGCGTAGCCGAATTTGCTTGAGAGAGAGAGAGAGAGAATGGGAAATTATTTAGGGAAAACCCCCCTCAATAAAACAAACCGAGATTGATCCCCAATCTCCCAGTCTGCGGCAGTCTAGTCTATTGCTAGAATAGTGCATTAGACCATGCGGCCACTGAAGCGGGTAGTATTAATTTGATTTTTGACTAACTTAATCACCAAGGAAAGATATCAACTTCTAATACAAGAAGAAAATTATGGGAAATATTTCGACTGATGTATCTATAAGAACATGGAAGGAACGTAGTTTACTGGAGGTTTTTTTTTTTCAGCGTATGACATATTTGAACGTAGAGGATGCAGTATCTAGTTCGGACGCTATGCACGTAGACTTTTAGCCGCTTTATGGGAACAAAACTTTGCCCAGAGTATATCTTGGATGTTATCTTAGTGAGATGACATGATTATAACAATGCCTAATTAACCAGACCATGATGACTTTAGGAACAGTTTCTCTTTTGGTAAAAATACATATGGGACCACAGAGAATCAAACCCGGAACCTCTAGACCAGTAACCACTAGTGATTAGACCAAGAGGCTGGTCATATTCAACTGTTCACAGAACTACTAGTAAGATTGTAGTAACGATAATAACATGGAGGGAGTGAGGTCTACTGTTCACAGAACTACTAGTAAGAATGTAGTAACAATAATCAAATGGAAGGAATTAAGTCTATCGTTAATAGAATTACTAGTTAAAATTGAGTTCGCATATGACTGGAGTAGTGGTATGAATTTAAATAAATTTGTTAAAATCAAAGAAAATTGGTTTTACCAAATTTCTGGTTATGGTAAAACCTTCTTATTTTATTGACTGGTACCTATAGTGCATTTCATCGTCTTAACCAGCATAAAATCTAAAATTATATCTAATCTGCTGGTGTGCGAAGTAACAGTTTTTTGAATGGACTCATTTTAGAAGTGAAAAGTAAAAACAAAAGTTTTAATCACTTCGTAAATATAAATATCACATTCTTTAAGCTTGTTTTACTTCACAATAATTACAAATAGAATTTTATAAAAAAAGTATTTAAAACCAAGAAAAAGTAATGTGAGATTAAGTAGCAGATTAAAGCAATTTTTACGGATGTTTAGTAAGTAGTAGCAACAGTTCCTTACCTAAGAGAATGAAAGTGTGAATATAAACAGTTCCTTAACTAAGAGAATAAAATCGTGAATATAAACAGTTCCTTACCTAAGAGAATAAAAGCGTGAATATAAACAGTTCCTTACCTAAGAGAATAAAAGCGTGAATATAAACAGTTCCTTACCTAAGAGAATGAGAGCGTGAATATAAACAGTTACTTACCTAAGAGAATGAAAGCGTGAATATAAACAGTTCCTTATCTAAGAGAATGAAAGCGTGAATATAAACAGTTCCTTATCTAAGAGAATGAAAGCGTGAATATAAACAGTTCCTTACCTAAGAGAATAAAAGCGTGAATATAAACAGTTCCTTATCTAAGAGAATGAAAGCGTGAATATAAACAGTTCCTTACCTAAGAGAATGAAAGTGTGAATATAAACAGTTCCTTACCTAAGAGAATGAAAGCGTGAATATAAACAGTTCCTTACCTAAGAGAATGAAAGTGTGAATATAAACAGTTCCTTACCTAAGAGAATAAAAGCGTGAATATAAACAGTTCCTTATCTAAGAGAATGAAAGCGTGAACATATAAAATTACTTTCCCAATTTTTTTAATATTTCGTTTATTTGAGGTATTTTTTTAACGTACACTTTAAGAACTGACTGATCATATCAGCATACGAATTATAAGCTAACTTAAATTTAGAACAGACACAACACCCAGTCCCCCAACCATTAGCTCATCACTGTGAAAGTGGAATCCCACAGTTCACCAATGATAATTTTTACGGACATGCCAGGAATCGAACTCTATACTTTAAGCATGGTAGATAGACACGCTACCGACTGAGCTAAGGTATCAGACCTTACCTATTTATTTAAGAGAATGAAAACCTGAACATAAACAGAATGTAAATATGAACATAAAGCTAGTACACATTATTTACGTAAAGCGGATTGAAGGTAGAACCAGATGGAGAAATTAATCTGATCGGCAGAACGTCTGACGTCACTCAGCAAAGACGGCGTATTTCATACACAAAGCCATAGGGCCTATGGAAAACCAACTAAGTTAAATCTCGGCGAGAAAGTGAGGCTGAAAATTGAGGGGTTGTGCCCAAATCTTTGAGAGGAGAATTTGGAAATTCACTTTTATATTAGTTTGCTCGTCAGCGAGCACAAAGAACTTTAAAAGATTCACCGAAACATTTTATGTCTTTCCCAACAACTTATTTGTGTGAGCAAGCCTTTTTTGTTATTAATGATATTTAAAAAATGTTAAATGAAATCGTCTTAGTGTGGAATGAGACTTAAAGAGATGGTCACTAAAATTGATACAAATTTCAATTATATTTTAAAGTCACACAAGCAATTATATTCTTCACATAAAATATTAGTAGCTATAAATGTACAAATATAATACATATTATATTTTCTTTTAATTTTTATTGCAATTCTTTTTATACATTTACTTTAAAAAATATATCTAAAGATCTACAAATATATTACATGCATTTATTTTATTTTAATTTTTACTGTAATTATATTTACATTAAAACATATTATGACTAATTTATCGATATAACATACTATACATTTATTATTATACTCGTATATATTTTAAAATCATTTATCTTACATTAAGGGGTACACAAATCAGCTGTTCCCTGGTCAGAGGGTCCGTGTGACTCGGAAGTTTGAGAACCACTGCTCTCTAACATTAGAAACTAGGAACACTGTTACAGACAAATTGAGGAAAGAGAAACATCTTTGTCCACAAAAGAGCATAAGACCTGAATTAACATATTTTTTCTTATATCTCAGAAATTATTAGTTTTATAAAAAATATATTTCAAATAAAAGATTTTTATCTTTAACAGTACTACAACTTTACAATGCTAAATTATTTCGTATCTCAAATAGTTGTGGGAAAATAATGAAAATTGGAAAATTTACCTTACGTAAAGTATCCTCAAAGTCATTCATTTTCATGAGAAAATGAGAGTTACCATATTGTTTATAATGATAAATAGTGTCTAGATATAAAATGTAATCAAAATCGTTAGAGTGAATTTCGAGAAAATCGATCTTTTTCTGTCTTTTCCTCCTTAGATTAATTCCAAAAAACACTCGGGAGGAACTTATGAAAACTCTAGATACCAATTTTTAGCCCAATCAGTAAAAATATTCGGTTCTAGCCCGAGGTACAGACGGACGACATCACGAAAACCACTTTTTTGGTTTCAGTGGGTCATGAAATGTCGACATTTATCAAGATCTCGATTTATATTTTTTTTTACGATCACATCACGGGGAGTCGAAAGAAGGTAAAAATATGAAGAGCCTGTGTGGCAGTCTTAGTACATTTATTTAGCACCGCTTCTTACTGCCTATTCAGGTCATATGTACTAATTAGAGTTTACTCTGATTAATTAGGGTTGAGGAAGGTTAGATTTTGAGGAAGTGCAAGCACATTTGCGCGGAGGGAGAGTGGAAAACCCATTTTGGTAAAAACCTCAGTACACCCTACAGGGATTAGAACCCCACGATCTCACTTTCATCGGCAGTCTAGTCTAACACGAGAGTAACAACTTGAACTATGCGGCCACCGAAGAAGGTGAAAATTGTATTAGTATTAAAATATAACCATTGCGTACTGGGTGACGTAAGCAATGACATAATCATATTTCTACGAGGGGCGCTATCTTTCTATTATCTTTACATTGCACATTATTGTGTTAAGGTTGCAAAAAGATTGATTGAAACTTTGATTCATGATTGGTTTAAATGATCAAATATTATTGACTAGCAATCCTGCACAGCGTTGCCCGCCACCCACTGTCGTATAACATTTATATATATGCCCGATTTGCCATGAGAATTTAATTATCAGATTAACAATATTTTCTTAAAATTATTTGTTAAAAATAGCATAATTAAAAAGATAATTACAAATTTTAAAATTGGGCTTCAAGGTGCATTTAAACCCCCTTCCGTCCACCTATGTTAAAAATTTCATATCTCTACGTGCCGTAGATTTGGCTGGGCATCTCACACACACAGACAAACACTTCCTTTTATTAGTATAGATGGATTATAAGATTAAGTGACCTTAGGGATAACAACGCAATATTTATTGATAGTTCTTATCGACAAGAAAGATTGCGACTTACGGACTTAGATGTTAAATTAACTGAAAATGTAGATATAGAAAAAGTGAAAGCTTCAAATGTGAGGAATATTCAACGATTCAATTATTCCATGATCCGAGTTACGACCGGTGCAAACCAGATAGGTTTATTTCCTCGGCCTCGGTGTAAAAGTAAAAGGTACAGTCACCTCAATAAATGACACGGTATAGTACATCCAGACATTTACTTGGGGAGAGGAGATATGATCAAGACATAATGACATTTCAAAAAGGGAGCAGGGGGACCAAGCCCCCTAAATGCTGGATACCAAGAACATATTTGATAATTAAATGACTATAATATATATGGAGTTTTTACTTCCTCTTGACACCTCGGAGAGATAAGTATTGTGATCATCAAAAAAATAAAATTCGAGATTTTGATAAATGTCGACGTTTCATGACCCCCTGAAACCAATCCCGTCCGTCTGTTTGTACCTCGGGCTATAGCCGAAACTATTTTACTGATTGGGCTAAAACTGGGTATTTGGGGTTTTCATAAGGTTTTCGAGCGGTGGGCGCCAAGGGAAGCCATCACCACAGAGTACAGGGGCTCTAGTCTTAGAAATAGAATTTTAAGGAGCTCCAGATTCTTAGAAAGATCCTAGAGGTATATTTTTATTATTTGTGCTTTATATTAATAAACTCAATCAACCAGCTTCAGGTCGTTATGTCCCGTGACGTAATTTGACATCTGAGATCTCGTAATTTCTATAGCAATATAATCAAATTTTTAATCACCGCTTCTTACTACCTGTTCAGGTTATACGCATATGTAGGATCTACTAATTACGCTAATGAGTTATGGATGAGGAAGGTTACATTTAGAGAAAGCGTACCCACATTTGCGTGGAGGGAGAGTGGGAAACCATTTAGGGGAAACCACCCTCAGTACATCTTACCGGGATTCAAACCCCGTTCTCGCCGTCATCGGCAGACAAATCTATTGCGAGAGTGACGCCTTAAACCACGCGGCCCACCGAAACAGGTTCCAATAGAACTAGTATCATATATTTTGTCTTATAATCATTAGGAGATCGATTAAGAATAATTGTTTTCAATGAATTTTTGCATTAGCATTTTTTTCCCCCCTTTCTAACAGTTTTATTTTTATTTTTTTCTATTGTCTTAGTTATAAGTATATATAATGTAAATTGAATATAGTTGTGGAGGGTAGCCTTGAAGAAAACTGAGTTTTTAAAGTATTAATTCTCCTTAAGCACTTATTAACTCTTATGTCTTACGAGTTAAGCGTTGGAAAAGCTTAAAAGCGTCAACTGGCTTAAAGGTGAGGATGTAGGGGACGCGAGAAAAGGTCGGCGTTTCTATAGTTTTTATAGCAAAAAAAAAGTTTTAGCCAAAATAAACAAAATATAGCTCCAGTAGAAACATTTAGTTTAATTTTCTTCACATGTTGGCATCAACATTTGTTGAATATCTGTCAAAGGTGTCCTGGAATATAATGACAACTTTTTTCCTCTTCAATTAAAAAAGTTTGTCATCTAATACCGCTATGCTCATGGCATATATTTAATAGCTGTTGATATCATCATGGGAAGAAAATTAAATTCTATGTTTGTACTGGATTTTTATTTTTTTATTTTGACAAAAAAAAAGTTTTGCTATACATACCGGTACTAAACACTGCAAAAATCTTGACCTTAACTGTCGTTCCATGCATTCTTATCGACGACAGCCTTAGTTACATTTGTATAGTCTAACCCGTATTGTAGTGGTGGTAACTAACTGCCATATAAAGTTACCAGACCATATGTTGAGTTTCTGTCACTTTTTGGCAGTCAAAACTTTCACAACAAACTTTTTTTTTTTGTGGTTATTTTAACAGTTTTTACATTAATGAAATAACCATTTGAATGGTTGTTTTTTTTGTTTGTGAAAGCGGCTTATGTGGTTCACTTAAAAATACTTTACAAACAAGAGCTTATAAAAGGTTGCGTTTTCTTCATAAACTAAAATGGCGAACCAGACGAAATGAGGGCGGTTGATGACGTAATACAGGCCGTATTCGGCTGTGTTCATGCGCATGGGTTTACAAAATAAAAACATTTTATTTTGAAACTAGTATTTTGTGTGGCCTTTGCTTTAAGATATATAAAGACATAAAATATCTATTTAATAATTTATGGTGGCCAATTATAAGAAAATGAATATAATATTTTTTAATTTATTATTTCATGCATTATAATATATCTTGTTGCTACAACCACAAAAAAAAATACTAGTTTTATTAATATTTTTACTTTCTCTCTATCACTCGGAAAGAGAAGTATTGTGATCACCGAAACAATTGAACTCGAGATTTTGATAAAATATTCGTAAACCGGAAAAACAGTTTCTAATTGTTTCTGAGCTATAAGCAAATATATAGAAATATTTTATGGAGCTATCTAGTGGAAAGAGAATTTCCTATTAGTCTCAATGTTTCTGTAACAGTGTTTATTATTTAATTTATACTTTTTGGTGGAGTGTGTCTGCAACAATATGTTATTTGATTTCACAAATCTTACGACCTATTTTAGTAAAGGTTTCTATTTTAAGATAAACGAGAAAGTGTGTGTGGTGCACCGTATTCTTTAATTTTTCTTTCAATTAGTTATAAAAAATCAAATGATATAGGAATCTTTGAGGAAGTATTATTATAACAGTTTGATTACACTTTTTATTGATAACACCGTTTTCAAGTGTGTTTAGGGTCCACTAAAAATTCAGAGAAATTAAAGTTTATAGGAGATGTTAATACTAAAGTTAGATATTAATTATTGTGGTTTGAAATATAATATTTAATTTCATCATCAGCTCCATATTGTGTTTAAAGTGCTAATGTCTTAAATGTGTTGAAATATTGGTAGCTTTAGCAGTTCGAATACCAGCCGGGTCAGAGCTTCTTAATATAAACTTATTGCAAAATCGCCTATGATACAAGGGATTATGAAGTATTTATAAGTGTGGTCCAAGATGTTGATAACCCTTAGATTGTGTTGAGTGCTTTAAAACCCATAATGTACTTAAAACATTAGAATAGTGACAACAAGTTTTAGGTATTTCCTTGTAACTTTATCTCGAAACAGTAAATATAAAGGAAGAGTTTCCTAACGTCCCACAAAGATACAGTAAATATGAAGGAGGAGTTTCCTACCTTTCCACAAAGATACAGTAAATATAAAGGAGGAGTTTCCTACCTTTCCACAAAGATACAGTAAATATAAAGGAGGAGTTTCCTACCTTCCCACAAAGATGCAGTAAATGTTAAGGAAGAGTTTCCTACCTTCCGACAAAGATACAGTAAATATAAAGGAGGAGTTTCCTACCTTCCCACAAAGATACAGTAAATGTTAAGAAAGAGTTTCCTACCTTTCCACAAAGATACAGTAAATATAAAGAAAGAGTTTCTTACCTTCCGACAAAGATACAGTAAATGTTAAGGAAGAGTTTCCTACCTTCCGACAAAGATACAGTAAATATAAAGGAAGAGTTTCCTACCTTCCGACAAAGATACAGTAAATATAAAGGAAGAGTTTCCTACCTTCCGACAAAGATACAGTAAATATAAAGGAAGAGTTTCCTACCTTCCGACAAAGATACAGTAAATATAAAGGAAGAGTTTCCTACCTTCCGACAAAGATACAGTAAATATAAAGGAAGAGTTTCCTACCTTCCGACAAAGATACAGTAAATATAAAGGAAGAGTTTCCTACCTTCCGACAAAGATACAGTAAATATAAAGGAAGAGTTTCCTACCTTCCGACAAAGATACAGTAAATATAAAGGAAGAGTTTCCTACCTTCCGACAAAGATACAGTAAATATAAAGGAAGAGTTTCCTACCTTCCGACAAAGATACAGTAAATATAAAGGAAGAGTTTCCTACCTTCCGACAAAGATACAGTAAATATAAAGGAAGAGTTTCCTACCTTCCGACAAAGATACAGTAAATATAAAGGAAGAGTTTCCTACCTTCCGACAAAGATACAGTAAATATAAAGGAAGAGTTTCCTACCTTCCGACAAAGATACAGTAAATATAAAGGAAGAGTTTCCTACCTTCCGACAAAGATACAGTAAATATAAAGGAAGAGTTTCCTACCTTCCGACAAAGATACAGTAAATATAAAGGAAGAGTTTCCTACCTTCCGACAAAGATACAGTAAATATAAAGGAAGAGTTTCCTACCTTCCGACAAAGATACAGTAAATATAAAGAAAGAGTTTCCTACCTTCCCACAAAGATACAGTAAATATAAAGGAAGAGTTTCCTACCTTCCGACAAAGATACAGTAAATATAAAGGAAGAGTTTCCTACCTTCCCACAAAGATACAGTAAATATAAAGGAGGAGTTTCCTACCTTTCCACAAAGATACAGTAAATATAAAGGAAGAGTTTCCTACCTTTCCACAAAGATACAGTAAATGTTAAGGAAGAGTTTCCTACCTTCCGACAAAGATACAGTAAATATAAAGGAAGAGTTTCCTACCTTTCCACAAAGATACAGTAAATATAAAGGAGGAGTTTCCTACCTTTCCACAAAGATACAGTAAATATAAAGGAAGAGTTTCCTACCTTTCCACAAAAGATACAGTAAATATAAAGGAAGAGTTTCTTACCTTCCCACAAAGATACTGATAATGTAAAAGAAGAGTTTCATAAATAAGGACATGAATAATTGTAGAGGACTATTTATTTGTACGTACAATCCGACGCTTAGCATCTTCCTGCGCTTTGGGAATCTATTACTTACTTTTTGAGTAGTCTTCTTTCAAATAAATATTAGCTTAATGTTTAGCGTCTATATTTGTCTTAGATCCGAGTTCAAACATCCCGCTCTTGACGTGTTAAAGGTATATTCCTGTCCCGACCTTGTGGCTGATGTAATACGCGTCGCCCTCTGATCGACCGAAATAAAACCCTCGGCGTCGATCCATACCTTCTGTTACACAACTGTCGGTTTGTGGCCAAACAGTTCATTAACTAATCTTTTACACCTACAATTAATTACCGATTCCGCAAAGAAAAATTTAATCGGTTGGTTTGAATAAACTTTTCATTTAGATTTTAAGAGTTTTTTTTTTTCAAGAACGTGATCGTACGTTGTCAGCGTGGCCACATATGGTATGACGCAACACTTGATATCGTGACGAGGGTACACTATGGTAGTACTAACCTCTCTCCAGGCTCACCGACTGTCCTACAAGACTCTTGACGCAACACTGCTACCTTCAATGCTTTTAACCCAAATACGAGACTCGTAACGAGACTAGTTTGCCGCCACGCCGCTGAATTGCCAACTTTCCGGCGATGAAAAAAAAAATGAGAACTTTTGTTTTACGAGACGGTGGGTGAGAATGTTAACTAAAAACTAAAATAAAAAAACCCACACACATCATTATTCCCGGTCAACGGCAGTAAGCCGAATGACGCCGGAAGTTACCGAATAAGCACGAACATGATATGGTTGATATACAACATAATAATGTTGATGTTAATATTTGATAAGTTTAAGAGCGAGCAGTTCGCAGGTTTTGTGTGGAAAATTATTTTAAATCAGTTGCTAGCATTTTAATTAAAATTATGCATTATTTTAAATAGTGTGTCACGTTGTTTATTGTTATACATTGTTGCGAGTTTGAGTTTTTCAAACAATATTTGAGTAGGTGGGTTGCAAAACTGACCTTATCTACTATAGTATAATTTTGAAGAAATAAAAAAAAACTACATTATGTTTATTTATGTTTAGATTATTATTAAACTTTACCTGGTATGAAAGTATATCAATCCGGGTCAATTTGATAAATTTCACAAATATTGACAATACGGTTTGGATCATAATTAGAAATATATTTTGGAAGGGGACAGTTTTGCAGTGTTCCACTGGAAAAGGGTAGTTTTGCGTGTACACACATTGGAATATGGCAATTTTGAAGTAAAACATAAGTGTTAGGTACAACAATCTATTCGTACTAAATTATTAGTATGTATTCAATCAAAAGAAGACTAATTTGTGAATCAAGTTTTAAAACAGATTTATATTAACAAGATCACCTATCTCTTCAACGTTTTCTTCATATTGTTTCACTTTGTTCTGTGTCTATACGTATTAGCTCCTGGTGCAAAGCATCCCGAGTCGTTACAACTTCAATTTGCTATACATTTTCAGAAATATTAATCTACTCATTTAGGGTTATAATTGTCTATTTACGTCTTAAAGGAAAAATACTTATTTGCAAATATAGCGTTAAAGCTAAGTTATATTAATATATCGTCTATTCTTCAAAGTTTTATTCATCTTGGTTCACTTCAATATTCTGTACATCTTCAGATTGAGAATTGATAACAGTTTTAAAGTAGTTAAGGTTAGCCATGTCTTTCCTACCTTCACCAAAGTGCTCAGATAGAAGTTTATCCACATCTTTTACAAGAACTCTGTTTGGCAAGATGATCAGGTACCATGTTGTCTACAGTCACTCCTCTATTTAGGATTGGCAAGTCGGTTCCGATGTCACTTTTGTAGTGGAGTTCTCCTCTCACATGCACCTGTCCATTTGTATTTCTTGTAAATATAATCCTCTTGCATACAGACAACTTGAAATGCCACTGTGATGTGAACTTCAAATCACAAACAGGAACTTCAGAGCCAAGGTGCTTTACTCTGTCAAATGAACTAAAAATATGAATATATTCATTTGGGGTGATAATTGTCTATTTACGTCCTATTACCTTTTCATTTCTTCCAAAGACTCTATCAGGTGGTATGAACGAGTGCCCAACCACTGGAAACCAGAATTAAAGCTGTTTTATTCCCTGTGGACACTCCTCTTTAAACCACTTCAAAACTGATCCAAAGACTGTGCAATTCTTATTTTGCCCAGGGAAACCATCAGAGTACAGTAGGATATACTCTCTGCCATCACTGTGGTTTTCAACGTATCAAGCAAAGCAGGTGTGATTTCGTTTGAGCTCTTGTATCGTTCACTTTCAAGCCAGTGATATTTGTAAAAGAATCTTGGTTTTGAGGCGACTTGGAATTTCCTCGACATACTCTGAAGTTATACATGTACAGCTGCCTCTGGCACTCTGGGTAGAACTCAATTATTTTGGCAATAATATGTGAAAACGAATGTTTTTTTTTCATTGTGTTTCTCCTGGAGCTGTTGGTAAAATGATGCAGCTTTTAATTTATAAACCCTAAATTTAATCATGAAATCAATCTTAACTCGACTACCTATAGCTGCAAATTTCATTTGGTTTTTGAGTTCCAGACAGGTGGATCATGCATCGGTGGCAGGCGTACCAAAACTGAAATTAAAGTCACAGTTAAAAATATGTCTGAAGAAGTGGTTGTTCACTTTATATCCAACGTCATGGCAGTTGTTGGAAGCTTGCCAGAGATTTTTAATGTTCATGTTACAATCAAGATATTGACGCTTAGTTTTTCCCCTGGCATAATGTTCTTCAACTGGCTGCAATCCTTACATTAACTCTTTTGCTGATTTTTTCCTTCCGTGCTTCATACTTTTGAGTATGTCTGTCCCTTCCATTTTTTTTCTATAGCACTAGCTCCTGTGCTCAAATATTTCGTGCACAGGTTTTGCGCACGGTATCTTGAAATTCCTAATATTGAAAGGAAAGCTTTGGCACATACCTGGATTGGTCCTTGTTTAATTTTTATATACTATTTGTTAGCTGATGTTTTCCGAGCATTGTTTGCAAACTTTGCTCGAGAGGTTCTTTTCGGTGCACTCTGACTAGTATACTTTAGTATCAAACAATCTTGAGCCACTTTAGTTGAATTGTCGTAAAAAGCTTGACGGGAGCGCCAGATATCTTGCATTCCAATAGTAGTGCATTTGAATGACTTCGTATTATGACCACATTTCGGAATTCTTGGCAAGGATCCTGATTTATGTCTGAAACAAACAAACGCTATTATAATTAATATATCACACATGCAGTTCTGTTCAATGTTCTGACAAAAAACAAATAATAAGGAAAACAATATCAGATGTAAACAAAGGCTAAGCCCTAAGCCAAATATTATTTACTACATAGGCCTACGATACCAAACATTAAAGTTTCTAGGTTAGGTATTACCTTGATTGTGTAGTTATTTCCAGGGTCCATGTTTTCTCACACCGTTTTCTTTTTCTACTTCTTTCTGGTGTAGCTTCTATAATAACATTATTTTCTTTGTTATCCATCATTACTGTTGCCAAACCAACTAAAATTATTGCTGTACAAACTAGTTATTTCAAACCAATTAAACTTTCAGTTGAAGAAGAAAACAATTTATAATCATTACAGCTAGCCAACTATACAACAATTTATATTAAAAGCGATTAAATGTAGTAATAAGCTCATAATCTATGCAGGCAAGGAGAAAGATAGTTTTGAAATGTACGACAGCATCAATAGCCATATTGAATATTGGAAAAGGAGAGTTTTGTTTAAAAAAACCCCATAGGTTTGGAAAAGGAAAGTTTTGCAACTAACAGGGAGCTGGAAAAGGACAGTTTTGCAAATGAGGTCATATTTTAAAGTTTAAACTAATAGGGAACGAGACAGTTTTGGCCCTCTATATATATCTTATTACAAGCAGAAGTACTAACTTAAACTCAATCAATGACCACCTTTTTTTTTAATTTTTGGAAAAGGACAGTTTTGCAACCCACTTACTCATGTGTACACATTTTCTTACAACTACCTCATGTTTCATTAATAGGCCTATTAGAACAATAAGTCACACATAGTTTTTTTATTAATTATTTGCTTATCAGGGTGATAGTTGTTTGGGTTAAAGGTCATTCGCGTTATACAACAATAAATAAAATACACCTACACATTCAAACTAATTGGTGTGGTACAATTTCCCCACCCCTGTGACTAAAAACTTGAATTTTGCTTAGCAGGAAGGTAGCAGGACTTCCAAACATAACCAAAATAATATCAAAATGGGATTCCAGGAAATGGGGGGGGAGGGGGACGGTCTATAATTATAAACAACATTTATTAGATGCGTTAGATTATTAAAATTTGGTGTACACATAAGAGACAACTCCAGATAATCAAATAAATATTGAATTAAAATTTTAAATGTCTGAGAGTGGATTGGAAAGGTGGTGATGGTGATGGGGATTTAAAGTTTCAAAAACTATTGTTAAACAAATACTTCCTAGTGTGCTAGAAAACTTAAATTCTGTTTGGAGTTAAAAAGCTGACTAAAAATAAATATTAAGGGGTAAAAGTGTTAAATTTTTAGTTGAGATTTTGGGAAACAAGGGGAAGGAAACAATCTTAAGATTTCAAAACGATAATGTGGAAACTGTGAAGTGGGGGGAGAAGGGGTGAAGGAGGCAATAATTAGAGAGGGATCAAATACTATATTTCTCAAATACGAATCTTTAATTTTCTTTCCAATCTTCGAACATTTAAAAATGTTCAATTTTAGCTAAAGCGAAAATATTTGAAATTTGACTTTTTAAAAGCTGTTAAGGCTCGGTGCCACTGGCGGATGTTATTTTGTCATTGTCTATTACGCCATAGACAACAATGAAAACACTCTTCTAACAAATTAATTATCTTGATTATTGATAACTTACAATAAAAAACAATATACTCTTATCCGACACCTTAGCTCAATCGGTAACGTGTTCGTCTACTGAGCTAAGGGTCCCGGGATCGGATTCCTTGCATATACGAAATATTTTTAATTGGAGAAATATGGATTTCCCCCTTTCACACCGATAAGTTAACGGTAAGGGGGCTGGGTGTTGGGTCTGTTCTAGATATAAGTTAGTTTATAAGTCGTGTGCTGATGTAGTCTTATCAGTTCAGAAAGTGCACACGTTTAATAGCTCAAATAAATTAAAAATTAAAACTTTATTCTCTCAACAACACAAGGATATTAATTCCTTTTAAGTTTTACCATTTGCTTGGAGCTCTTCATAGTAATTGTATTCAAGATACTTTTTTTTGAGATTTTTACGAATCTCGAATCTCACGATTACCATAGGATTAGAAAAAAAACCCATCGATTCGAACATCCTATTCTTAAATTAATAATGTATTACGACACAAAGACAAAATTAAACAACTTTACCAAAACTAAATATAGTCAAAACTATTGTATTTTATTGCAATTTCCAAGGCCGTAGCTGGTGTAAGATGTAAGGGGAGGACGGACCCTTAGGGGGGTAACCCCCCCACCCCTTCCACCTTTGAAACTTGACCCCAAAAAAACTGACACTTTCCTGTTTGAACAATTTACAACTGATGGTCTAATGAAGGTTTTAAAAGCTCATTCTACTCACGGTTACCAACACCTGGGACCGCAATAATAAAACATTCAAAAGACCTTGTACCGCACTACGTTAGAACAAAGTTTGACATGACCGAGATTCGAACTGGTGGAACTACCAGAGTTGGTCTTAACCACAGCATGAAACACGTCGATGAAATAAAATAGGTTTCAAACAATTATAATTAATACTAACGAATAAAATTCAAAATAGGTTCTTCCAAGATGATCTTTAAATATTGAAGGGAAAACTGAGTCTAGACCTACGTTAAAATATTGTCGATTGTCTCATAATGTTAAATCTCTTCTTCAAAAGGTCAAAGAAATGGTCAAGTGTATGTTTAGACAAGAGAACCGGGAGTCTTGGTTTCGTCCGGCTGTGCCATCATTCAGTCTCCAACGACATAACAGCATCATCCTACTCTGTATTTAGAGGACCCTGGTACAGTGGTGATTCGATTTGATTAGGTCCTCTTTTGTTGCCTACTTCTGACCAAGCGTAAACCAGCAGTTCTGTGAACAATAGACCTTCCTCAATAAATATTCTTATCTTTACTACAGTCTTACTAGTGGTTCTGTTAACATTATACCTCCCTATCTCTATGCTATTATCGTTACTACAGTCTTACTAGTAGTTCTGTGAACAGTAGACCTCGCTCCCTCCATCTTATTATCGTTAATATAGTCTTACAATAGTTCTGTGAACAGTATACCTCACTCCCTCCATGCTATTATCGTTACTACAGTCTTACTAGTAGTTCTGTGAACAGTAGACCTCGCTACCTTCATGTTATTATCGTTACTACAGTATTACTAGTAGTTCTGTGAACAGTAGACCTCACTCCCTCCATGTTATTATTGTTACTACAGTATTACTAGTAGTTCTGTGAAGAGTAGACCTCGCTCCCTCCATGTTATTATTGTTACTACAGGCTTACTAGTAGTTCTGTGAACAGTAGACCTCGCTCCCTCCATGTTATTATTGTTACTACAGTCTTACTAGTAGTTCTGTGAACAGTAGACCTCGCTCCCTCCATGTTATTATCGTTACTACAGTCTTACTAGTAGTTCTGTGAACAGTAGACCTCCCTCCATGTTATTATCGTTACTACAGTCTTACTAGTAGTTCTGTGAACAGTAGACCTCCCTCCATGTTATTATCGTTACTACAGTCTTACTAGTAGTTCTGTGAACAGTAGACCTCCCTCCATGTTATTATCGTTACTACAGTCTTACTAGTAGTTCTGTGAACAGTAGACCTCCCTCCATGTTATTATCGTTACTACAGTCTTACTAGTAGTTCTGTGAACAGTAGACCTCCCTCCATGTTATTATCGTTACTACAGTCTTACTAGTAGTTCTGTGAACAGTAGACCTCCCTCCATGTTATTATCGTTACTACAGTCTTACTAGTAGTTCTGTGAACAGTAGACCTCCCTCCATGTTATTATCGTTACTACAGTCTTACTAGTAGTTCTGTGAACAGTAGACCTCCCTCCATGTTATTATCGTTACTACAGTCTTACTAGTAGTTCTGTGAACAGTAGACCTCCCTCCATGTTATTATCGTTACTACAGTCTTACTAGTAGTTCTGTGAACAGTAGACCTCCCTCCATGTTATTATCGTTACTACAGTCTTACTAGTAGTTCTGTGAACAGTAGACCTCACTCCCTCCATGTTATTATCGTTACTACAGTCTTACTAGTAGTTCTGTGAACAGTTGACTTCGCTTCCTCCATGTTATTATCGTTACTTCACTCTTACTAGTAGTTCAACTGTACATGCTATTTTGTGTTTAGTTTGTATAATATAAACTAAAATTCCATAAAGCTAAATTGTTGAATTATATTGTGTGGGTGTTTTTTGTTTTTTTCAAACGAGAGCCAAAGTATGGAATTAATTTATTGTTTTAGCTAATCTAGCCTTGAAATGTTATTCAAACACAGTGTTACCCAAACAAATCTTGAACTGACATCCATAAAAATTTAACATATTTTACTTTGTCAAAATTTTAATAGAACTCGAACCAAACAAATATATTTATTTTTAAATTTGACGATTCTTATGCATCATAAAGAACTTGTCATGCTTTTTTTAATCTATCTTTTACTTTTTTTTTGCGTCAAACGTCACAATGATATGTTAGTGCAAGCTAATGTCTCATTTAACCTTGAATCCCAACTATCAATACGCAGCTAAATGCGTGTATCAACAACGTCTTTGAAGAATCCAGATCACGACTCGTCTGCTCATGGGTGAAATCGTCGCCTTATCGGAAATAACAAGGTAAATACAAGTTAGAGTTTTATTCAGGAAGAAAGATACTTGTAGTTTACTTGGCACTCTCAATAATTCACATAATATTTATACATAAATTGAATTTAATCAAAATAAATGTTTTTTATTTGCACCATAATCAGTTATTTATTTAACTCTAACATAATTTGTTTTGAAACAGAAGTTGAAAAACTTTTCTCTTGCTTCTGGAAAATGATCATCACTAGAATCTATTTCTTCTTGCCTTTCTTGCCTTTCTTACCTTTCTTGCCCTTTGCCCCTTTCCCCTTCCCTTTACCAGCGACGCTTTTCTCCTTCACCGGCGGCTTTGCCTCGGAGCTTGTGAAGTCCTCCGGTAGGTACTGGGTCTCTCTGCTCTCCATGACAGGCGTGGGAGTTAACAGGGGCTTGGGAGTACGAAGCTCAAACTCCACGAAGTTGTTCTTGTCAGAGGACTTTCTGGAGGACATGATTCTGAGGAGGAACTTGTCCAGACCGTCATCTGCACTCTGAAACAATGTAGACTATACACTCTGGAGAACAACACTCGTAACAATGTAGAGTATACACTTTAGAGAACAACACTCGTAACAATGTAGAGTATACACTTTAGAGAACAACTCTTGGAACAATGTAGACTATACAGTGTGTAGAACAACACTATGGAACAATGTAGACTATAAACTCTGGAGAACAACACTTGGAACAATGTAGAGTATACACTCTGGAGAGCAACACTTGGAACAATGTAGAGTATAAACTCTGGAGAGCAACACTTGGAACAATGTAGAGTATACACTCTGGAGAACAACACTCGTAACAATGTAGAGTATACACTTTAGAGAACAACTCTTGGAACAATGTAGACTATACAGTGTGTAGAACAACACTAACTTAGAACAATGTAGACTATACACTCTGGAGAACAACACTTAGAACAATGTAGACTATACACTCTGGAGAACAACACTTGGAACAATCTAGAGTATACACTTTAGAGAACAACACTTGGAACAATGCAGACTATACACTCTGGAGAAAAACACTTAGAACAATGTAGACTATACACTCTGGAGAACAACACTCGGAACAGTGCAGACTATACAATCTGGAGAACAACACTTAGAACAATGTAGACTATACACTCTGGAGAACAACACTTGGAACAATGCAGACTATACACTCTGGAGAACAACACTTGGAACAATGTAGACTATACACTCTGGAGAACAACACTCGGAACAGTGCAGACTATACAATCTGGAGAACAACACTTAGAACAATGTAGACTATACACTCTGGAGAACAACACTTAGAACAATGTAGACTATACACTCTGGAGAACAACACTTGGAACAATGCAGACTATACAATCTGGAGAACAACACTTGGAACAATGTAGACTATACACTTTGGAGAACAACATTTGGAACAATGTAGAATATATACTCTGGAGAAAAGACAGGGAAAATGGAGACTATACACTCTGGAGAACAACAATTGAAACAATATAGACTATACTCTCTAGAGAACGACACTTGGAACAATGTAGACTATACAATCTGTAGAACAACACTTGGAACTAAGTAGACTATATACTCTGGAGAACAAAACTTGGAACTAAGTAGACTATACACTCTGGAGAACAACACTTCGAACAATGTAGACTATACTCTCTGGAGAACAACACTTGGAACAATATAGACTATACACTCTGGAGAACAACTCTCGGAAAAATGTGTAAACTATAAATTCTGGAGAACAACACTTGGAATACTGTAGACTATACTTTCTAGAGAACAACACTTGGAACAATATAGAATGTTCACTCTAGAGAACAACACTTGGAACAATGTAGACTATACACTCTCTAGAACAACATGGACAGCAGTGTTTTAAAATAACAAGTAAAATGTAATTAAGTTTATCATTAAAACACCAACAGGCCTTATTGGAAAGGAATTGACCTCATTGGTCTTTAGTTAAAGTGTTCGCCGCACGTCCCGATGAACATGAGATCCAACCCAGTTGGTGTCGATGGATATTTTTTGATGATAAAAATCCGAATTACAACTTCATTAGGAATGGCAAGTAAGGCCGTCGCGTCGGTCCCATGTCAATTGTAGCGTGTAAAAGAACCCTGGAAGTTATGTGAATTCACCTTGCCTGGAAAAATGAGTGGGCTCTTTAGCGCTCGCTAATATAACTTCTTGTATGCTGATATAATCAATCGGCTTAGAAAGTTCATGTTAAACACCTCAAATGAATAAACACAAAGTGTGTCCAATAATCGAGAACCCTTTTCTATAACCTTGTTATTATTATTATTATTATTATTATTATCACCACATCTTACTACCCATTCGGTTTATAGGCACTTACTCCAATGTGTAATGTTAGGGTGATTGTGAGATGAAATGGAGGACCTATAGTTTAACGTGGGATCCGAACCATACTAGAGACCTGGCATTCCACACATATAAATAACCCTGTTAAAGGGTTAGCGGTGTTCCTGTTTTGACACCTGAACTTTTTTTGTGACAAATACAGTTTGCCTGTTTATGGCCACATAAAAAAGGGTGTGTGGAGCAAAGAGACGTAATTACTCCAAACAAAGAGTTCATTACCCACAAGCCAATCACTTAGGGCCCATTGATCATACAATTCCATAATTATTATACATAACCTTTCAGTATTTTTCAAAGAGTTTTTGAAGCTAAAGACTCCCCGCTTTCCTTATTAAGATATTTACTGAAATTAAACATCCCATGAAGATACTTTGGAGTAGCTTTAGTAGCAAACAGCTAGGAAACGTCTGATCAATTATCTACCTCTGAGTCACAATCAACGAGTCGAGATATTTAGCTCTGGCCCTGAGTTGGGGATGTCATGGCGTCAGCCCGCAAGCTATACCGACAGAGCGGCCACCGCATGTTGGCGAAGATATTGCCAACATTTGCAGATATATGGAGTCACAACGAACCCTCCTACTAGTAATCTCAGTTTTCTAGACCAGAGCCGATACTCATTTATCCAAGTAGCTCCTCATTTGTCCTCAAGAGGCAAAGTTGACCCCGTTATAGACCCACTGTTTCACAGAATAACCTGGAAGCGCCGGGGATCAAACCCGGGATATTAGGATTTGTAGCCAGAAACTCTGACCACTAGGCCACAGAGGTGGTCCTTAAGGAATAAACCAGTGCCTTTGTATCCTGTAGTTATCACGAGGAGAATATATACAATGGTATGTTCACAATTATATCTATTATCTGTGGTGGAAGGAAATGGCCCGAGATTCCTTGAGATAAATTGGTTAATTAAGGTTGGAATTACGTTGTGAGGAGTTCACTACATCTTGGAGCTCATGGCGATAGTACGAAAACTTACAGCATATAAAGGTGACAGACAGGTTTGGAAAATATGTAGGATCACCAGTTGTTTTTTTAAAAAATGCACCCATTAATATCACCAGCTTAGTGCCACTATCTAATCTAACCCATTAGCTCAGTTGGTAGCGTGTCTGTCTATCTACTAAGCAAGGGGTCCCGAATTCGATTTCCGGTACGGCCGAAAAATTTATCATTGGTGAAATGTGGGTTTAACATTGATAAATTAACGGCTGGGGACTGGATGTTATGCCTGTTATAGTCTTAAGTTAGATTACAAGGCATATGAAGCTACGACGGCCTAGCCAGCCGGTAGTGGAAAATATATGGCTTGAATAAAAAATTGACCCAAGCCACAGGGTCGCAACAGTAATGTATGTAAGTAATAGAAATTACAAATGTAATTGATGAAGGTATAAACAAACTAGTATTGTTTTCTCATTAAGGTACAACCCTATCGATTGTCCCAAATTGGGATGTATTCCATGCGGATTACCGAGGCTTGGTAGACAAAACATTGTTCCTTGACCAATAACTTTTAACCAACTGCAGCTCAAACTTTTTCATACTTAACAGGTGAAGTCATATTTTCTCCAAAATTGGTCTACCACAGGCATTGTAACAAGTTGAGGTGGTTGTAGAAATGGCAGTTTAAGTTCCACAGGGGTTGATGCAGGTGACTAATGCCTAATGGAGTCAATGCAGTACTGGAAATTGTTCAAATACACTGAAGGTTTATTAACAGGCATACTAGGTATAGTAGAACTTCTGGATGATGTAATAATATTGATCAAATATACAGAACAACACTATTCTAGGGTTAAAGCAGGGCTGCCGCCTGTAAAAACCGGGAAAACACAAGGAATTTTACAAAATCTAGTAAAAATACTGGAATATTTTTTAATTTGGGACATTTAACAGAAAGTTAAAAATAATAGGACTTTGGATAGGCAAAATAAGTGAATGGAATAATTAATCATGCTGTTTCAAGAGCTTGCCTTACTGCCCCTTAAACAAGGGGCAAACTACATGACTCTGCACTAAGTCGGTTTGATGGAAAACGAAATGTTATTACTCTTCTTCTATCTAGGCCGCTTGAAAAAAATTGGAGTTACTTCTGGAAAACCGAAGGAATACGGCAGTAAGAAAGTAATTTAAGCTGCAAGATGCGCTACAAGAAATAAGTGATGCAAGGCTACATTTAAGATGGGGATGTAAGGGACGCAAGAAAAGTGAAGTGTTTTTGCAGTTTTTACAACACAACTTTTTTTTTTTGCCAAAATAAATAAAATATTGCTCCGGTAACAACGTTAAGTATAATTTTCTTCGCATGATGATATCAATAGTTGTTAAAACTCTGTCAAGAGGGTCCTGGAAGTTAATGACAATTTTTTTATATTCATTTAAAAAGTTTCTCATCTAATGCCGCTATGTTCGTGACAGATATTCAACAACTGTTGATATCACCATGTTTAATCAACTGAACTTTATGTTTCTATTGGAGCAATATTTGATTTATTTTGGCTAAAAAAAATGTTGCTTTGAAAATTGCAAAAACACTTGACTTTTCTCGCGTCCCTTACACCAACACCTTAAGGAAATACAAGTTCAGGTTTTAAGTTCAAGCTGTGACATTATGAGGATTTCAGGTAGACGTCAAGGACATCAATACCTTAAAAGACAAAGCTGAAGCCATACACAAAGCTTTGGCACCCAAGAACAAAAAAGGATAGGTTTTGGAAACATAACTCTGTCTTAGAAAACCCACGAGGTCTTCTAGATACAGTCACACCATGTAGGTGAGCTCTTAACGCATCCAACAAAGCCGAAGGCCATCTTAACACCAAACTTAGTTTCGATTCATCACGATATAAGTCGATTGTTGATGCATCTCTGAATGGGATTAGAGTGGTCCTAGTCCGCATCATTGACGACATCATGGAAACACCAGTGGAGTATATGGATCAATAACGCTACCTAAAAAAGAGCAACTCTGCTCCAATGGACAAGGCAACTATTTTTAGCGTCACCAAATTCCAACGGTTTCTTTTTACGGTAGAGAGAAAGAGATTACTCGCAAGTTGGACTGATTAAAGTTCTTAGCGAAAACTGGAAACTATACGATGAAAATAAACTCTTAAATACATATCAGAAACTTACTGGTATTAGTGAACCTAAAAGAGTTTGTGTAAAGAAGAGTTTTTAAAGATAACAAAATAGTCTGTAAAAGGTCTTTATACATACAAATTTGAAACCCCTCAAGAAGATTACAAAAGGTTGTTGAAGAGGTAAAAGAATGATATTACTTTAAAAGAATTCCCACTAGCTCATCCAATAAAAGTTTAAATTAAGAAAGATATCAATACACTTTCCACAAAACATTTTGTAACAGAGTGGGTAACAGGCGATGTGGTTGCTTTTTACAAACATCTACTTCAATCTGCGTATTTACTATAAACACATAACTTGTCTTTAAAAAACGCTAAAATAAGTATTTACTCTACGTCAATAAAATAATTAACGTTTAGTATCACTTTATCATCATAAGTATTGGATGAAACAATGGATGGAAACTATTCAGAATTTGGTTTTAAAATTGTATGTAACTGTATTATTAAAGAAAACAGTCAATTCAATGTTGGATATTTTTTTATCAATCAAAAACCCGACATATCCACAGACTTTTCAAGCAAACTCCGACATGTACATTTATATAAGTGTTTTATTCAATACCAGGCATGTCTATTTATGTTTTGTTAATAATAAACAATTTATTTTGAGTGACCTTTTTTAAAATATATAAATATGGTACATAAATACTTTTTTAATTTATTTATGCATTTTGTCTTTAAAAATAATCATTAGTTAGCTTCAAGGTATAGGTTTTTGGGCTTTATCACAAAACCATTTATGATGGACATGTCTGATTTTGCGTGAAAGCA
The DNA here is from genome assembly GCA_902151445.1 of Timema monikensis. Lineage (NCBI taxonomy): Eukaryota > Metazoa > Arthropoda > Insecta > Phasmatodea > Timematidae > Timema > Timema monikensis. Next base: position 144,031 of record CABFVZ010001459.1, read on the forward strand.
CTTCAGATTACATGTCACTTGTTGGATTATTCCTCCCTTTCTCCCTAGTCGACAGACCACAAAGTGCTATGACATTGCGTTACGATGGGGTTTAATATCGCGAGATACACTTCAGTGTACGAATGTTCTAAGGCGTCACTCTCATGTTAGACGGGTCTGTTGATGACGGGAGATTGGGGTTCGAATACCAGTCTGTTATACTTAGGGTGGTTTTCCCTAAATGGTTTCTTACTCGCCTTCCACCCAAATGCGGGTAAATTACCTCTAAAACGGTTCCTTCCTCATACCTTCTCCATTAGAGTAGTATATAGGCACCGTGCAATGTGCAGACGATATTTGAATTCACGACACGATCGCGCAAGACGGCCACGTTTTTAAGTTCTCTCAGGGAAAATCTGAGCGGCATAATGTTTACCGCGATCAAATACTTGAACATCCTAAAACATAGCTCACCGTTTCTCGTAAACTACTTGGACAATCACAGTAGCTATTTTTTTTTTCAGAATTGGTTATAAAAACCTTCAGAGAGATGAACATATTATTACAGTTCCCATATTCCAATTGGTTTGCTTTTAAAAAATTATTTTCTAATGAAGGAACTATAATGAAGTTTTTATAGCAGACATATTTTCACTCTGTGTACAAGTTTTTTCCTAATTGAGATAGACGCAGGAGCGCACCCAGGATTTTGAGCTGGGGGGGAAGAGAGGGGGGGATTTTTACATAATAATTTTCATTATTGCAACATTATATATTTTAATTACTGTAATATTTGAAAATTTGATTCAAAGCAGGGGAATCAGAAAGATAGGAAATCAGTGACACCCCCTAAAATGTGAGAGTCCGGGGCATTCTCCCCCGAGAAAAAATTTAATTTCAAAGAATGCAAATGTTAGTATTTAAGCTAATTTGTACCAAAATCGGACCCTTGGCCTACCCTCTAACGCTGGTTTTAGCAGGTCTGAGTTTACACATTCTTCTCCACACCCAGGATTTACTGTTGGTGGGGATGGGAGCAAGCCCGGATTAATGTGTGTGCCAAGTGTACTACGCACAGGGGCCCCATCCATCTGGTGAATAAATCACTTTGACTTGTCATACACGGTTCAATAATAGTGAACACCTTTAATATTCCTCAATATATTGCACAAACCTTCAATAGTACCTTTACATGGTCAATAATATTGAGCGAGTAAAGGGGCTATAACACCAATACTTTTCACAGTTTGATGTGTTTAGTTACGAGCTCTTCACGCGCCAGGTTTTCGAGAAACTGAAGATTGTCAGAAAGACCCGTCCGTCATTCCATTCGGTCTCTGAATGACAATTGTGCTTGAAGGGAAGCTGGATATTATAATAGTGATTTAATAATGAAAGTAATAATAAGAGTTGGTTTGTCTAACATAACGCACTACATCCCTTTCAATAATCGCCCATCGGCAAAGGGAAAAGCATCAATAGCAAGGTAACAAGGTTGGAGGAAATAACACGAGATTCGGAAAAGATTTCGTCATAAGGCAGCCTGCAACCATATGAAGTGGTATTACATGCAAGTAATAAACATATAAAATACTATAGTAATTTTTTTAAACAATGACTAGTGTTATAAAAAAATATATAAATAGTTTTATAAAGCCAATAGTTTATATTGTGTCAAAATTAGGTATAAATAGATTTTTAATATCATTATATAAGTACTACCAAATTACTTTTCAGAAGTTCTAATGTTAACTTAATATCATTAATTTAATAATTTATTAATATGACATGATATAGTATATTTTCACTGATAAATACGGGTGTTATACTCTAATTTAACGTATACTGCTATGATTAAACTCGTTTTGTTTGCAAATAAATTCCCAACATCCAGTTCCTAGGATGATAGTTCACCAAAGATTAATATATAGCATGTTGGGAATCGAACCCGGGACCCTTAACACATAAGGTAGACGTATTAATGACTGAACTGAAATATTGTCGAACAAAGTGGACAACAAATTATAAATTTAAGATTTATCCCTTCACTAATTTACAAGAAAGGTAGAATCTTTTATAAATAGAGTGCACAACCAGCACAACCAAAAGCGATTTAAAGTATTTAACATACTTAATATTAATTATTGTAACGTTAGTAATACTAAAGCTAGTAAGAGTAGATCAGGAAAAATAAATGTAGGAACGGAATGACGGACGGGTCTTTCTGACAATCTTCAGTTTCTCGAAAACCTGGCGCGTGTGAAGAGCTCTTAACTAAACACATTAAACTGTCAAAAGTATCGTTGTTAGAGGAATGAATGAGTCTTAATCAAAATAAAATTCAGTTCACAATGATCATTTTGTACACTTATACTAGCCATTTATCCCAGTTAGGAAATACTTTTACAAAGAGTGAAAATATGTCTGCAGTAAAAACCTCAGTAAGTGAGTGTAGTTCTTTCATTAGAAAACATTTTTTTCAATGGGAATTTTAATAATATGCTAGTGTCTTTTAAGGTTTTTATAACAAATTCTGAAAAATAAACTACTGTGATTGTCCGAGTAGTTTACGAGAAACGGTGAGTTATGTTTTAGGATTTTCTAGTATTTGATCGCGGTAAACATGATGCCGCTCAGATTTTCCTTGCAAGAACTTATGAAGTAATCACGAGTCGCGCCACCAGTACTGGTGCACATAGCCTATATGCTTGTAACCTGCACAGGTAGTACGAAGCGGTGATAAAAAAATATCGGGAGGCTATTCCTATAACAATATTTACAGACCAGTGAAATATCATGGAAATGCAAATGGACTTTGCCGACAGTCGAGCATTTCAGCTCTGTTCAAAGTAAAACAGTGGGTTTTATAGGATTGACCCAGAGAGAACAACGCGGTAGAAAATAGTTTGTGTGACCAAAACTCGCGTTGAGAAGACGCCTATATGAATCGAGTCTTAAACTGATAAGCGACTAGCCGAGCATCTGTCTGCCTGTATGTCTTAGGGTCAGACATATGTTCCCTCGATGATCTTTACTCTTATCTAACTACACTGGATATAATTTCTGAAGGAACTGCATGTGGTTCCTATTGGGGAAACAGCGTTGTCATTCTCTTGGTTTCATGTGTTGAATAATACATATACATACATACATACATACATACATACATACATACATACATACATACATACTAGTTTATACACCTAATCACGCTATTCCCTTACGGGCAAGAAACTGTGCATATGGCTCAAAACATAACAACTCTGCCCTTAGTCCATCCTCACTAATTTTCTCCACACTTCTCTATCCTTACATTCTCCCTTCGCTTCAACAACATCCATACACCGAGTCCTACATGCTCTTTTATTCTTAGAACTCTTAATGATTCACTTTTTCACATATTTATAGACAATATTTAACCACATCTAACATGGCCTACCCCTTCCTTTTGATCTACACACTCTACCTTCATATATTTGGGCAATCATCCCTTAAATACACAACAAATTTTTAAACGTTGGTTCGTTAGTTTGTCGGTGTTGCCAGTAGCTTTTTTCTAACCCGAACACACCACTGTCCAGTCCAGCATAATTGAAAGCTAGTAATTTTGGAAACATTTAACCGAGAGAAAATAAAGTTTTTCTCCATAAGACCTGTATGGTAGTTTGCTCAGCGGTGATATTGGGTGTAGCTACAGTGCTCCTAGATTCGTATGTGACAATCTGAAGGCTTTACTAGGTTTGAATCTAGTTACCTGCAATGCCCTCGGATCATATGGCCTGCAAGGCAGGGCCTGACTTGTCCCAAGTTGAGGAGAAATCTTGACTAGCTTGTTGCCCACCGGCCCTGGCTCAGTGTTGACGTTGTAGATCAAGTTGGGTGAATACAGTCCCTGAGTGTCTCCTACTTGAAACTGGATCTGTTGCTCATCTAGGTCCATGTTGCCCATGGTAGGGAGAGGTTGGGGAACAGAGACGCTACTGTAAGGGATGGGTGCCCGGATCCGCAGAGACTGCCCGAACATGTCAGCGCCATACTCTGTGAAGTCCTTGCCTGGAACCCAATGGCTTGTCGTGTTCAGGTGATCGCGTACACCTGGAGCAGCTTGGAGCAGCGCTACCACCTGATTATCTTCTCGTAACGGCGTTTGGGGTGTGGACAGGCCCCCTGCGTCCACGGGGAACTTCTTCATGTCACTGACCCCCCAATCGTAATTCCTGGGACACTCGCAGCGGCCTGGCCTAACAATGGTCTCCGCACTACACTTGCAACCCCCCTTGGTCTTTGTCACAATCGCCACCTCTTCGAACTCTGAAAACTCCTGCGTGCTGAATTTGGTGGTGGTCTCCACCCCACCCTTGAAATCCCTTGTCTTCATGGTAGCATCCATGTCCTGGTACTCGTAGCGTTCTTGCGTGTCGGTGCTCTTTAACAGAATAGACTGGTCGCAGTCCAACTGGAACTGTGTCACAAGCTGCTGACCAAAACACGAGAGACGTACAAACACAGAAATATCCCCTACACTTTGGCCCGCGGGTGACGTCAGAGGGTACGTGTCAGCTATCGACTTGGACACAGGGACCTCTTCAGGACTCTTCAAGACGCTGGATAATACTTGAAGAAAGTGGGAAGCGAGGTTTATCTTGGTTTCCCCGATCAGGGCCTTGCTCGGTAATATCCTATTGTCCTTGGGCAGTTTTTTGCTTACACCCACCTTCACGTCCAGGTTTTGCCGCTCGATAGCTACGCTGGGGAGCGCGAACAGACACGACTTACCACTCTTGAAGCTAGACTCCCTTGGATTCAAGGTCTCCTCACATACTTCAAGCAATGGGTAGTCCAAAAACTGAAAGGACACACAGAGTTGTTGTCCGACTGTCGTTCTTTCTCCTCCTACACTCCCCGACAGATTCACTCTAGTCACTAGGAACTCAAGAAGGAATAGTCGCTCACAATCAGTATCGGACATAGTATTCGGCTTTGCTCGGTTGCGGGAATGTATTATATCAAAATTTGACCAATATTTTTTTAACCCATAAAGGCTAACTTATACTACGAATTTTTAATGAATTCTATTATAATCAACTACAATTTAGTTTAAAAACATCCTCAGATAAATTACATTTACTCGAAAAATAAGTAATACTAAATGGTTTGAATATTACTTAAAATATATTACTTCATTTTGTCAGCCCAAACAATATCTATGACACATTAGTGTGACATAAATAAACATGTAACAACTGACAATTATTAAATCCAAAGAGAAGGGTTATATTTAATATATAAAAAATATTATTAAAACAATGGTTGTCCCCGACATAAAATATCATTTATTGTTCATGGTACGTTTTCAACAAACGAGACACGTGCAGGACTCATGCATAACAGCCATTATGGCTTCGAACTTCTAAAATAAAACAGATAGCTACATCTTTGACATTACCTTGGCAAGTGAACACAGAAAGCTAAATTCCATTTAAATCATTCAAATTCAAGATTTTGATCATGATTTCATGTACCCGATAAGGTGTATTCCGCAAAACCATCTGTCTATATATTATTGTGTTCATCGGCCTAGAGCCAAAATTATTTTACTGATTGGTCTAAAATATGGTATATAGGATTTTCTTCGATTTTCCCATGTTTTTTTTAAAATTCAATAGAAGGGTAATTTATTGAAATGTGAAACGAGAAAAAATACTGAATCTCTAATTATCAGCTCTAGTGATTTTTGACTATGGTAAGTTTGACATTACAAACAAAATGGCGTTTCTGTAGGTTAGGTTGGGTTGATTGTATTCATGCAAGCGGTGCACAATTCATGATAACAATACAATAGTTTATATTGCAACGCAGTGATTGTTTTTTATTCAGAGATATTGACCCAATCCATTAGCTAAAGTGCGTATAACCCGAACGGATCGTAAGACGCGGATCTAATAATAATAATAATAATAATAATAATAATAGCTAAACAAAGCTATTTAAAAATACTGTATAGCCAGCTGAAAAATCGAAATATTGGTTTGACTGTATCACATATAAACTGACTGAAATATACATTCTTATTATTTGAGTTTTTTCAAAAATTTTTTTTTAAAGATTTCTATCACTAAAAATTCTGTATTCCAATAATCCACTAGGTTACCTGAAACCAAGATGGAGAACACGTTTACTCAGGTGATAAGAGCCGCGTATCGATCAATTATGCCACCAGTGGCACCAACAAGTTTGAGCCGGTAGTGACATCTAGCCACAGCCGACCGACAGTTCAATTCTAATGTATTTGTAATTCCAAGATGGCCAATTTGGAGAGTTGATGTTGACGCATCAGTTAAAAAAGGATGATGTGTGTTATTTATAATGAGTAATTGACTGGATTGACAATGGCAGAGTTTAACATCGACATATCAAAATTACCAGAGGATGTGAGAGACAAATTAGCGGAATTGGATTTGGAACTCTCTGAAGGTGAGTTCATTGTGTGAGAAAAGTTATTTTTTTATGATGTTCTTCATTTAAGGGTCAAGGTTCATTAATCGATAATTTGCTTTATATTTGAACACATTGTTGACACTTTGACTCTAAACTTCACTAAAAAGATAATTTCGACCGAAGGGGATTGTACGATCTTTCACCTGTCAATTGAAAACTAGCAAGTGCCATCTTCGAATCGTACAAATGTTTTGTTCCAAGAAAATTGATACCTTCACGTTCCATTTTTGTATTTACAAATTAATGCCCAACCCTAATTAATTGCACTCATTATCGCGATTTAAATCGATTTTTTTAATATCGTGGTGTATTTTAAATTGTAACTATTTCACTAAAGATTAAATGTTTTATTTGAATTAATTTTATTGCATCAATAAATACATGGTACAAATTATATTCTCATGTGATTGATCCCCTTTAGTAAATTCTATAGCTGGGGATATTTAAAAATACAGCAGATAAAGTGATTGGCTACTGTGTGAAATGTTCCAAATTTAAAACCCCACCCACCTACAAATGTTTTGATTCATCTTGATGTGGAATGTTTATTTCTTGTTGGGCTATAATTGAGTAATAAATTAATATTTTAACTCTTTGGATATGTAGAGTAGTATGCCTACCTAATACTTAAATGGAGAACATATAAAAATTATTTTCTTTGATTATAGGCCTAGGCCTATATAAAGTTTGATAATTTTGAATAACTAAACAATTAAAAATCACAGGATAAATAATGTAGAAAGAAAATATTGACAAACTTTGGTGTTGATTCATGAGCCTTAGCATTATAATTTTGATCCAAAATCTTTTGTGTGATAGATGATGTCATATTTCCCTATGACCATTATTAGATCATTAACAGTATAAATATTATTCAAAAATTTAACTCACCAACCCATGACAGTTAATATAAATTATTAAAGGTTTTAAAGTAAGATTTGTATCATTATTTTAAACATTAATTTGGCCTTTTATTTATATTTGTAATCTGTTGAATTCAAATGGAGTTTTGCATAAGTAACTTATATTGTATAACTTAATTAGTAAATGTTTAAAACTTCTTCAAAAAACATGAAAAAATAATTGTGTCTCAACTTGCAAGAGTTGGGCTTGCTACGAAAAAAGGTAAAATGTGGTTGTTGTAGATGATCATTTTGCATTTGTAAAAACAATGATTCTTTTGAATAAAGTTTTAGGTGTGACATGTGTTAAATTTATCCAAATATCCCAACTATTTTATTTTTAGGGTAGGCCTATGGCCTATTGATTAGCCATATTAATTTGTAGTGGTGGCTCGTGGCATATGAGCTACGAAGCTGCAGCACCCCCAACTTATCCTGCATAGTACATATATTTTATTTTATTTTAGTTAAGTCAAAATACAACCCAGAAGAATATATATTATATTAAAAATACTTCATATTTTTTTTAATTTTCTTGGACTGTGTTTATTGTACTATTTTGAACAGAAGGGTTGAATGACTTTAAGACTAAGAAAGCAACAGGTGCTGCAATTCTCACGTAACACCTTGTGTAGTGGTGGTGTGTAGGAGCAGAGAAGGGGGAGTATGCGGAGTGCCCAAGCGGTAAAATAGGATTGGAGCTGCAACTTTTGCAGATCCTTTTGACTGCCACAGTCTAACTTTTAAACTGAATTGCGTGACCAACCATTTTGTCTTTTGAATTGTGTATTTTTGAGTGTTTAACTGCTTATCAAATTAGTGCAGAAATGAATACTAAAACTAGAATGTTGTTAATTTATTATCACTTAATATTTCTCGATTGAGTTTAATTGGAAAAATTTAAATTTAAACCAAAGGGCCTTCTTTTACAGTAATTTTGATGTTAAAAGCATTTATCCAAGCATACATTCATAATATTTGTTGCCTTTCAAAAGTAAAATTCATTTAACGATACAGTATTATGAGTCTCTACATTATAATTATAATAGACCTATATATTTTTATCATTTGCATTTAATTTACTATAAAAATAATATTTATTCTAACTAAAGAATCACAGACTTTACTTTTTTAATTGAATATTGATATGTTTATGATATTTTGATTTATCTGTTTATTTTTTATATAATTTTATATATAGAAAACATATTTTGTTTATTTTTTACAACTCGTTATAGTAGGCCTATGTCGTCATTGCTATTGTGTTTTTTTTTTTCTAAGT